>VZTL01066375.1:119565-169499 GCA_013400535.1 Scopus umbretta | reverse complement strand
CTTCTAATGTTCTACGGGAGAGGGTAGTGTAAGGGAAACACTGCCAGCACCAGCGTGGTTAGCAGGACCCTATAGAGGATGTTGTCATCCCCGTACGGTGCATCGGCTCGCATGCTGTGTGCCAAACGGCAGCGTGGGCACGGTGATCGCTCCACTAGAGCAGGCGTTGAAATGCTGAAAAGGGTGTTTCACTCATGCAGAAGAAAAGGTCACTTGGCCAGAGCTTGTCTTTGTGTCAGTGCAGCACCATGCTGTGCTCTGATACCTCTCAAGCTTTGCACACCTTTTCCCCTTTTTCCCTGCTGGACCCAAGCAAGGAGAGCTGAGGAGGATTTTCTTTCATTTTGTTTCACCAGCTTTTCTAATTTAAGTCTCCCTGTTGCTTCCTTGCTCCAAAACTACTTCTTTGGCAGGGCTGAGAGAGTGAGTCATGGCCATGGCCTGGGATCCTGCTTTCCTCTTTGGCCAGCAGCGCTGTGTCTGGTTCAGAGCAGACCTGCTGGTGATGCTTGTGTGCACCTGCTTGCTGCAGGGGATGGAGGCACTAACCTGGAGCAGGGAGGCGCTTTGGTGGTGTGAGTAAATGAATAGGTTAACGAGGAAAAATGCCTACTCTGATGTATGAGCCTAGACCATTTCCTAATGTGCTGCTTTCAAGGGAGGGGGTTGTGTGTGCTCACTTGGTAATTCCAGCAAACTTCTCCCAAAGGCAGGATCACTCTAAAAAGCAAAAACATGTAGGAGTAGCATCTACACAGAGGCTGTCTCAAACAAACAAAACCGGATTGTAAACAAAGCTGTTCCTTAGAGATGGAATGGGTTTTGCAGACTTTGTGCTCAATAAGGGTAATCTTTCCACGAGGCTCACAGGGAACTTGGGTTTTGTACTTTCTGCTGATAGCTGACTATGTGCCTTCTGCTGAACCCACTGCTGGAAGCAGAAATGCAGTGCCAGTTGGCAGTGCTACGAAATCCAAGGTTTCCTAGAAATATCCCTCCTGGTTTCCAGCATGGCAGGACCCTGTGGGCCAGTCCTCAAGGATTTGGCTCCTGCATTGCACTGCTGGAAAAAAGCAGAGAAAGTAAACATGCAGACCCTTAGAGAAACAGCTGGGTGATTGTGTTGGTGAAAGTACAAGTGTCTGCTTCCCATAAGAAAGAGAGGGAGAGCAGCAGGAGGAAGGAATGTTTTGTTTCTAGTGCATAATGTTTAAAGCAAACAAAAAGCCCCTCTTAAGGATAAAGGAGACTCTCAGAAGTACTGTAGCCTGCTTGCGACATGCAGAACTTTGTCCACAACCTTGAGGACTTCCAGGCTAGCTTCAAGCATCCTGTGTGCCGGCCAGACAACAATGAACCCTTTGAACACATTTTGGGTCAGAGTACTGTTTTCTTGGAGGGGGAAGGGAAGGAAGGCTGGTGCTTTGGTCTTGTATCAGCAGCTGTCTGTGGTGAACCCCAGATGCCTTCTGCGGATGGCAGGGCTGGCCGCGGCTCCTCTGCACAGACCGGTTCCTGAGGGACTGAGGTCTCCCACGGCAGCGGGTCTTCTGCAGAGCCATTGCTCTGCAAGGCTTGAGGCTCCTCTGCCCTAGCTCTGCCATTTCGAAAAGAGCTTTTAAAATAATGTGGGAGTTTGTGAAATTATCCTGCTGCATTGTGTCAGCTGTTGACACAGCAACATGACAGTATGTCATCACTTATTTCTTGCTTGAGGGATCGTAAAGCCTTCTTGAATGATTTGGGCCCATCTGCTTTCCAAAAGCTAAGCTTTATTGTATCCCTCTTGTCCCCCCTGCCTTCCTCTTTCAGACATGGTCTCTGGCGCCTTCCCTTAACCTTATTCATGAGCTCTCCAGGTTGAGGGCTTCTTAAAGCCTTCAGTTGACTTGGGCATGAGAGAAGGAGTTACCAGCCTTCTCGTACGTGTTTGGGGCTACACTGGCCAGCTGGCATAGAATGCCTGCCTCTGAGCTGACTCTTTGGACCACTGTCATCAGATACATAAGTAACAACATTATTATGGGAGGACTGATGAAGAGGACTATTCTTCTGTGTAATTAATGTAAGTCTGAGCTCTTTCCCTGTATAGCCTAAGACTGGAAGTGCTTGCAAGCCAGCTGACTTGTTGGACACAAGAGAAAAGTGCATGATACGGCATGAGAGTGAGATACAGCAGTTGCCTTGCAGCCCTGGTTTGAGGTGTCCAGGCACGGTGGGTAGCCCTCAGCCCATGCCTGAAGGACAGTTTGAATCTCAAGCTGCAGTGGGAAGCCCACCCCGTCCTGCCCATGCACCCGGGCAAACCAAGGTGCACAGGCTATTGAGAAGCTCAGGTGAAGCTCTGGCCCTTCTTGGTGCTTCACTCAAAGCACCTCTCTTTTTTCCAGAGGAGTCAAAAGCTGTTGCTGCTGTTGGTCTGTTGTAAAATCCAGCCTGGGGTTGCTGGAAAATGAGAGGTGACTGTTTTCCCTCCTGACCCATCACAAGACAGTACTTTTGCTGCTGCCAGAGCCCCTTAAATCTGAGCTTTTTCACCTTGCCAGTGCAAGGACAGGTCTGTGTGCAACTGGGAATCAGACATATGGAATGTCTTGTGCTAAACCCATTGGAGAGCTGCTGAAGAAGGAGCTTGGCTCAGGTCTCGTGTCAAGTAGGATGAGGGAGGGAAATGTCTCCAGCTTGTTTGTGGTCTGGCAGCCAGAAAGCTTTCTGCTGCTGTCACTAGAAACCATTTTTTTTTATACTTGCATCATTCCTGGGATGTTTCTGCTGTGTGCGCCTGTGCCGCAGCCCGGCAGCATGAGCTGAATGCACTCAGCCAGGCCTCTAGGGCTTGCGGGTACGGCCCTGGGCCCCGAAACAGGGTCTGGGCTGAGCCCTGCTGAGCCGTGCTTTGCTGGCTTTGCAGTGCAAGCGAGAGACCTGTGCCCTGTTCCCCACTGCGTGGGCTTGCAGAGCGGCTTCAGCTTGGGGAGCCATGCTTCCCCATGCAGGGAGAGGGTCAGGGGCATCCTGTGCCGGGGAAGTGCTCCTGAAGAGCAAGAGGGGAGGGATGCTGTCGTCATAGGAAGCATCTGTAAATAATAACCCAGAGGGCTCGCTGCAATACTGGTGCTAGCTATGCAAGTCTGCCCATGCCTCTGTTTGCCAACCAAGTCACCATTTAGGCTGTGCAGATTTTATTCTGTGGCCCAGATGTATTTTGGATGGAAAGCCGTGTGTTTCCAGTGAAGTTACATCTGTGGTGATTTATGTTTTGAATTAGTCTCAGCAACAACCGAAACACATTTGTCAAAAGAGCTTCATATTTGTTTTTTTAAAGCATCTTTTTTTTTTTTTTTTTTTTTTTTTTTTTTTAGAAGCTNTTTTTTTTTTTTAATTTTAGAAGTACGCTCTGCTTTTTTAACAGTAGTCTAGGCTGGGGGCAGATGAATGTTTTTCCAATAGCTTCTTGAAATGAACAGCTGTTGTGCACTAAATCAAACAGAAAGACTTTGTGGAAGTAAGTCCAAAGTGATTCCTTTTAAAAACAAAACCAAAATTAAATGCAATAGGTGCGTATGCCAGGAGGCTAAGTGAGTAAATGAGACAGTAGACTTGTGACTTGGCCTCTCCTCTTGTATTTAATCCATCCATAGCTAACCGTAAATTTGTGTTTAGAACAGAAATGTTGGGAAGTGGTGCAGCTCCTACACTCTGCAGCACAGGATGCTCTGAGATGTTAGCGGTGCGCGGTGGTGTGCAGGGCCTGGGAAGCCCACTGTTCGCTGCGTGGTCTGTGGCGTGCTGTTGCCTGCTGTGACCAGAAAATAGGTTTAGGTTTTTTGGGAGGCCACAGCTACTGGTTAGGCTCTAGGTTTTGCAGATTACTCAGGCTGAGCAAGCACGCTTTGGATCTTATGAGATGAGATATGAAGTTACAGATGGTTTCCTAAGTGATGTCTTTTTAAAGTTAATACTGGAATAACCCCTGAGCTCTTTCTAAGGGGCTGCTGTACTGGAGATGCTATCTTTGGGCTGAGGTGCAAAATGCAGATCCTTCTCACTGGTTGTGTTGGGATTTCTCAGGACTTGTCATTTCCACTCAGGTGTTTGGGGTGAGTCCCACAGGGTGTCATTACAACCTGGCTTCCTCGCTGCCTTCCGTGGCTTCTATTTCAGTTTCTGCCCCTCTCAATTGTGGCCCTGGATCATCTTTAAGCAAGTTAAAGGACCTTTGTGAAGCAGATGATGATTAGGATCATTACCAATAAGGTTTATTAATATAGTTAGCCATATTTTCTTTTAAAAAATCCCTGCATTGACATATCTGTTTCTTTAAGCATTCTCTTCTCCATGCTAGGGAAAACCTAGACTTGGTACCAGACAGCGAGAGGGTGACCGGTACGGTTCTGCTGCTCCAGGCCAGGGAAAAGTCAGGAGCATGAAGTGTGCTAGACGACAGAGTTCCTCTGCCTTCATTCATATCACGTGCTGTCATTGGAGCTGCTTGCAGGTTTTATTTCCTTAAAAAAAAATAAATTCTTTTTTGAGGGTTCCTGGGTTTGCAAATTGGGTTTTCAATGAAATGGAAACATTTGCAGAAAGCAAGGGTGAATCAACACCTGGCAATTTCCTCAGCCACCAGATTCTTTTTTCTTTCTTGTGGATAAATGCAAAAAAGATTTTAAGCAAAGTCTTTGTGCACATAAAAGCCTCGCTGTCCAAGCGTGATTGATTAGGGATGCTTGCTATTTTCCTAATTCTCTTACTCTCCACCTTTTCCATCTTAGCTATTTCCACTGGAGATGAAACAGTTCTTTGCGAAGGGACAGGAGATACCCACCCACGTTGGAGTCTCTGTGGACAGATGGGCTGCTGTTCCCTGTGGATTGCAGAGGGAACGGGAAGCCACCCCTCCCTGGCCACAGCTCAGGGCAGCAAAGCTGTAGTGAGCCTGACCCTATTTGACTTCTCCTTTCTAGATCTTAGTCTCTATAAACAGCCTTTTATGGTATTTGCCTTTCAAAGAGGAACCAGGGTGTGGATGGGAACAGTGACAAAGAGCCACTTATAAGGATTGAGTGAGCTCTTACAGGAGACCGGTGCATAATTTTAAGATCAACAGAAAAATCTTGCAATGTCTTAAGCCCTGAAACATCATGCGAGGTATTTAAATGCTGTCATTCAGCCTCCCAGCAGCCAGGCCCAGAAGGTTCGTGTTCCTGTTGAACAGGGAAACTGAGTCATGGGGATGCTTAGTGACTGGTAGAAGAATTCACAGTAAGTCAGAACCAGAGCCAGGAATTGAAAGCAGAAACCCAGACTCCCCTCCAAAGTGCTCGGAAAACACTGGCTTCTGGCAGGAGCATGACTTCAGCCATGTCCTCAGCGAAGGCAGACAGCTTCTCATTTTTTGCATACTAGAAAACAGTTTTGCCCCAGACAACGGGTAACGTCTCTCAGCCCGCCAGGCTCACCACTCAGCAGTGGTGGGGCTGCAGCTGGCAGCCGGGATGAGAACGTGTTGGTGCTGTAATCACAGCCTGTGCTCGGGGGGATCCCTGCCAGCATCCCTGCGAGAGACACCACCGCCCATGTACGCTGCTGCGCGATATTCGTGTCCGGCTTCCCGCAGGCTCCGGGCTGCTGTTCATCCCGCAGCTGCTGGCAGGGCTCCCTCTCCGGAGAGCTGCCATCCTTTGCTGGAGCCACACCAAGCAGCTGCTTTCCCTTTCTCAGGCAGGCAGAGCAAAGCAAGCAGTAATGGAATAAACACTTGCGTTGTGCCTACAAGTGACACACACAACCTTTAGGATGTTGCTTCCTGGTGCCAGTGAGAGCTGAGAAACTGAAGAGCCAGCACCTGGATAGGAGACCAGCAAAGATCATCCATCATCACAGATGCTTTTAAGCCCCTGATCTGAAGAAGGTTGTGGAGGAGTGTGTCTCTACAGGGTTTCCAGTGAGTAGGGCCGCAAGGGTGTCAGAAGTTGGAGCTGAACATTTTATGTGTTTAAGTTTGTCCAGGTTGTGGCTGGCATCCAGCCTGGCTCTATCCATATCTGCCCCCAGCACAGGAATCTGTGCAGACCAAGTGTTTATCTGCTCAGAGGTAGATATCGGTGCATTTTGTCTGTGTTTGTTCCAGCACTGAACACAAGTCTTCTCTCTGAAGTCCTGTTCTGCAAGCAGCTGTAGCAGATGTCCCTGTGCTTGAGCAGCAGCCCGTGTGGGACATCGTGTTGGGGGTCAGCAGCCTCCCTGCCCAAGGACTGAGCTCTTCCCCCACCACAAAGCACTGTGCTCCCAAAAGTGCCATCTGCCACCCTGAAATGGGAAGGCCCACATTGCTAAAGGGCCACAGAAGTTGCTACAAGCACGGCAGAGCTGCAGGGTCAGGACTCTATATGTGTCAGGGGTAAGAGGTGCGTTGCTAAAGCACCCTGAGCCTGTAACGCTTTCCTGGTGTTCTGGGTCTGCAGAGAAAGTCCAGGCAGGCATGCCAAGGAAATACAGGCACAGGCTTGCAATCTCCAAGCCATGTGCATTATGTACTGTGGGTTATAAATAAACTGCATCACTGGCAATGTGCTTGTGAGAGAGGCCAGGGAGGATGGTGGCACAAAAATCCTCAGCTGTTTCATTCAGGCTGTTTGGTGTTTCCAGTTCGGTCCTTGGTCACCAATGCTGGAGTGATCAATGGGAAGTGCTGGCTCTGATGGTCTGACCTCTCTTCTGGATTATATCAGCCCCCAGGAGTCCAGGTCTGTGTCTTATTTCCAGCTTTTGGCTTCAAGGAAGATGAAAGGTGAAGGTACGTTCCTGTAGGAGAGCAACCCAGAGTCAGAAATGTGGGATGTGCTGTTGATCAGCCCTTTGCAAAGGGCACATCTCTTGGCTGCTTTCAAGGAGAGACACATGCCTGCTTCTTCGTGGGTCACCCCTTTGGCCACACGTGCACTGGCCAAACTGGGAGCTGACACATCCCACCCGTGCTGTTCCACCAACTCTTTTGAAGGGAAAACCGCAGCACTGGGAGGGCCCACAGCTCTGCTCCGCCTTTCTGTAGGCTCTTTCCCAAGCCAGGATAATAGGATTAGTGAGACTGCCTGGAAACCTCGGTCAGAAACAGCACAACCCATTAGCCCAAGTCTTTCTCACCTTTCTTCCCCAAGCAGGTTTGCTGTAGGTGGCTCCCACCAGACGCGGCACCCGCAGCTGCTGCTTGGCCACCCGCCGGGACAGGTGGCAGCTCCTGGGCAGCTCACAGGGTAAAACCAATGCCATTGCAGCAGCAGGTCTTGTGATTTGGTGCTACGGACATTATCACTCCATTACTGTGCATTTGTAGGGGGGGGTTATACACTAATTAACCATCACTTTGATTTGATGGCGGTATTCTGAGCTCTGTTACAAGCAGGCAATTGTAACTCAACGTTCCAGCTGGCCCTGTGGCACAAAGGAGGGATTTGAAAGTGCTGCTCTGTGTGCAGCGCATTTGGCAAAGGCTCCTTCATCCCACTCCTGGATTGAATGTCTTGATAAAGAAATGGAGCTGAGGGCGCTTGTTTCACTCCTTCGAGGAATGGCATTAGGAGCTGGTGACCCCAGGGTCTGGTTCTGATTTGCCATGAGACATCAGACTCCTCACCTGCAAGCTGGGGAAAATGATACCTCTTTGCAGGGGCCTCGCAGAGCTCAGCTGAGATTAACAAGGGAGGGAGGGGAGATGGAATAGCTGTGACATTTTATTGTTATTATTAATGATGTAGTCTGAAGCCAGGGCATCTCTGTGAATAATCACTGCAGTTGCCTTTTGAGATTTGGCTGCATTTTTTTCCCCTCCCCTCCCCTCTACTAATCAGAGAAAAGTTTGACTTTGTAGGAGGAGGGCTCAGAAACCAACATTACTCAGTGTCTGAAGAGAAATCAGAGCGTTTCCTGGTGTAATTAGGTCCAGGCTCTCAGGAAATGAAGGCCGTCTAGTTGATAAGTGTTTAGTAATGATTACCAAGCTATGGCTGGGGAAAGCGAGCACAGTGTTTTCATTTCAGAAGCAGCAAATCCAGCTGAGACTTGTGGTGTGTGTCATGTATGGAGGCACTTGTCCAAGTGGTATGTGGCCTCGCTCGCTGAAGCATGAGCCAAATTCGCCCTGATGTAACTCCATGGGAGATGCTGAGGCTGCACCAAGAGCCTGAGCAGCAGTGGACGGTGCCTGTAACATGCCCCTGGGCTGAGTGTCAGAGGTGTCATTCTGGAGACTGGTGCTAGTCTTCTCTCAAAGCCAGTAATTCCTCTCTCAAATTAGTAACAGTGCTCATCAAAGCCTGGGGAGCTGGAGTAGGGTAAGAGTCACATTTGCAAGGGTAGAATTACATCCTCTCCAAATTAAATACACGTTTCTTCAGTAGTGCTGGGTAAACTGAAGGTGGAAGTGCATGAAGGTGGGTTCTTCAGCATGCTTTTGTTCCATGTATCAACCTCAGCTGCAGCAGACAGAACCTCTTAAGAAAGAGGACCTATACTGCAGAATTTGCAGAGTCAGATTTTGCTGAGAACACGTCCGGCAGTTGCTACGCTGTGAAATCAACGCAGTCCATCTCATATCAGCATACTCATCCTACCCACCAAGAGAGAACCCTTGAGACCTGATGTGCTCTTAGTGTCCTGGATGAGACAGTGGTTTACAGGCCCCCTCCCCTGCCCTGTTTCATCTGCCTTCATTTCAGAAGATGCATTTTTGTGGGAAAACCCATCACTGTTGTACTCAGATGGGTTTGAGTTTTAGTGTAACGAACGTTGGAGGAACCTGAGGAAGTTTGCAGTGCTGCTGCAATGGCTCTTGCCTTCCAGGTGTGTAAATGTGTGTGCAAGTGTATTTTGCAGCCACCCCCACGTCTTCTGAAAACTGTAACATAGCCTAGTGGTAGGTCTTTCTCAGCCACACATCTACTCTGGTAAAAATAATGCACTGATATCTTAAAAATCTCCCAAATCCCTTATTTATTGCAGCTTGTATAAATGTGTTCCAGAAAGGATTACACAGCTCCCCAGAGGACAGGTCCATCGGCAGCTTTTAAGCACAGTGGTCCAGAGGGAAATGCTGATTCAGGAATCCCGTAAGCTGCTGCTTTCACTGACGATACCCTGTGTACGAGGGCCACTGTGCACCTGCCATGTCCTTACGCTCTGCCCACAAGTGTCCACCCTTGGCCACTGCTGGAGTAAGGTTCCTGTGATACATGAACCTTTGGCCTGAACTAGCTTGGTAGCCCATACAGGTAGTGCCCCCTGTAAGACCTTTCCTTTGTTTTCCAGACCAACTGAGATTATATTGCAGAACTATGGATATATTTTTCACTTCCCTCTCTTTCTCTACAAGCATTGCTTCCTTGCAGAAAGTAAATGCAATGCCTCAGTGCTGGCCCAGTAGTGGTGAATCTGTCAGATCAGCATACAAGTCTCTTTTCAAACATGGCAGTTTTCTTCCAAGTCACCTAAGGCATAAGCTCAGTTTGCTTCCCCTTGGCATCAGTCAGTTCCCGTCATAGTGAACAGAGACCACTCCTAGTTTGTAGATCTTCTTTAGTCTTCGCAAAATTCGTGTTAAATTGAAATGGTGATCTGATGATTTATTTAATCAAGTCTGCAGTGCTCTAATGTCCATCACCATCACGATGGTTTCCAAGCATTCAGCATTTGCAAGTCATGATCCATTGGTTTATGACATGAGCCCTGGTAAAGGTTTTCCAGAAACACTGTGTCTGGAAAAAGCATGGTAATTAAAACCATTTCCTTGAAGACTGTCAGGGATTTTGTGTGAGGGATGATACATAAAAAATCTATGAGTCTGTTTTCTCCCTGGGATTTAAGGTTTGTTTGCTTCTCCCTTTTCTGTCCCATCGTGGCTCAGGGCAGAGGGAGATAACAACCTCTTTCTCAGATAGCACAGCCCTTTGCAGTCCACCCTCAGGGCTACGCACTCTGCTTTTCAAACAAATGCTCTGGTGTTAGTAAAATAAACTAACCATAATAACTGTTAGGGTCAGTGGGTACCTTCTGTAGGAGATGACCTTTCTGTTGCTCAGAGAAAAGGTAGCGAGAAACAGTCTTCAGGCTTAGGACAGGGTTTAGATAAGCCATTTGACAAAACTCATTTACATCAGAAAAGGGCTGCAAAAATGGAGTATCATTTTGTCACCAGATTGGTGTGGCTTCCTGGCTTGAGGATGGTCATGAGTAATTCATACATCCTCTCAGAAAGGCATTTTCTAGGGGCACACGTAGCTGTTTGGATAATGTTGAGTAACAGCAGACAAACATATGCATTTTCACAGGAAACTTTGGCTCCCAAAGGGCATTCAACAGCTCATCATGTCTGACTCTTTTAAAAGGTGCTGAGCCATTGCTAAGCCCTGGAAAGGGAGGAAAGTTTCTGCTGTAAGAATTTTTCTATGTGTCTTGGATTTTTCTGTTGTGTTTTTCTTAAGTGTTTTAGTAATTATTTCTATAGAGATATCAATGTGGAGGCAGCTTGGTTAGGAGTCTGTCCTAGTGCCTGATGTTATCAACCAGTGCAGCTTGCTTGACGAGTTGCAATGTCCAGGGAGGCAGGATGCTAGACAAAATTCACATCTAAACTGTAACGCTGCTGCTTGATGGGTCTCAGAGGTGGAAGATATGTAAAAGCAGGAAAAATGCAGAATCAGGAAAACAGAGAATATGTGACAGTTCTGCTAATTTGGGGTCTAGTCTCCAACTTGCGTTGCTGCATTCTTGCAAACATGCCAGAGAAATGCCATAGATCCTTTCTAGGCAGAAGTACTGATGTCCAGAATTTTGACAGAAAAAGCTCCTTTGCCTTATTCTTGTAAGCACATGGATGGCATCAGCCTGTTATGCACAGCCCCCAGGTTATTCACCATCGCTTGTGCAGTATTTATTAATCAATTCAGTCACACGAGTACAACTCTCATCCCCCCATTGGGAGAGGAGATTGTGTGTCGTCATTGTTTTAATGAAATCCTTTACTGATGGGAAGTCTTTTGATAGAGATGTGCTGCAGCATGCTTTGGCCTTCATCCTCTTTAGAACAAACACTATTTTCTGTGCCGATGACTCTGTGTGTGGATTGTACTTGTGTCAGGATCTTAGACACTGTAAGACTGTCTGCAAAAGCACCATGCAGTGATCCTCTCCCAAGCATCCCCCATTCCATCTCTCTGTCATCACTTTCGTTCTTTCATCACAGATGAGTTTGCTTTGTTTCTGGCCCAAATCAAACGCCTTTGGGTTCCTGAGGTTGGAAGACATTGTGGAAACATAGAATATTGCTATGTTCCCATGGCATCTCTGCTGCCGGAGGGAGTGCCCTGTCTGCTTCCTCCTGTGACTCATGCTTTCATGATGCACCCCCCAGCCCTTTTAACTGCCTGCCAAGTTTGTTTTGTTCTGTTTTTCCCCTAAAAGCGTGTGATCAGTTTTAGCTTTAATCAGATTGAAGCATTCCTGCCTTGACCTTCCTCCCTTCATGGGCAAAGGGCTTCCTTGCTCCTTGCCGGCGGGGTTACCTCTCTCCTCCCAGGTATTTCCAAGACTGTCTGCAGGGGACCACCTGCCTCTCTGTCTATTATCAGTCAATGTATCAGATGAAAGCTCATTATTTGTCTAACAGGCTGTGGCCCACGGGACTCTTGCTGGTGGTCCGTGAGGACAGGATAGTCACGTAATGCTTGTTTCCAGCTGCTTGATTTAATTGGCTTAAAACGCACAGGCTAATCTTTGACTGATACGTTCCCAGGTGTGCAACAACTGGGGCTGCCACAGGGATGCTGTAACAACAGGAGGAAAGACATGCATGAGAAAACCTCCACTCTGGAAAGCCTGGCTGGCTTTATACCCCTCACCTTTTAGTATCTAGCACTGTGTGTTGCCATTAGTCTGTAAGTGTATTGCTTCTCCCATGCTATTCATCTCCGAGGGCTACTGGCTTATCTCTAATTACCTGACCATAGGAGCCTCATGGGTAACCATCTGCACAGATTCCTGAGGGCTGAATACATCCCAACTCTTCCAAGGAAAATTATAAGGGAAGCTCTTACTTATCCTCCAAATTATGCTAGCATCCTTAAAAGTAGAAGGAGCCCACTTCTAGCCAGACATAGCTTTTGGAGGAGCTGCTCAGAGCCCTCCCATGGTCCAGGGTGCAGGTTGTTTTGCACCACTGACTGCAGCATGACCATCGTGTGTTGGCAGTGTGGTTGTGTGTTTGCAGCTGGAGGGAGGGGAACAACTGGCCAGCTATCCGCTGGTAGAAGGGACTTTTTTCGTACAGGGTGGCATGCTGAAATCTGTGTGCTGCCAATTGCTGTCTGTGATCTCAGCTGTCATGTACTGGCACAGAGGGAAGAATCCCATCTACAAGGGTTTCTTGCCCAAGCTTTAAAAACCCAGTTCTAGGCGTTTTGGTTTTTGCCAGGAAAGCCCATACTGCATATTCTAGGAAATTTTCCTTCTTGAAAATGCTGTTTCACACACAACTTAGCTGTCATCAGAGCGTGTTAGACAGAAGTGAGTGTTTACACAGGACAAAATCTGGCTCTGACTGTTTTTCACAATCAGTCAGATTGAATGTTCTGTGGATGAATCCTGTGATGCCTCAGTGCGTTTAGATTTGTGTGGGAATCACAGAATCATTAAGGTTGGAAAAGACCTCTGAGATCATCCAGTCCAACCGTCAACCCAACACCACCATGCCTACTAGACCATGTCCCAAAGTGCCACATCTGTACGTTTTTTGAGTACCTCCAGGGATGGTGACTCCACCACCTCCTTGGACAGCCTTTTCCAATGCTTCACCACTCTTTCAGTAAAGAAATTTTTCCTAAAAGGAAGGGTCCTTCCTGCTGGGAGGTGGTTTTGCAAGTCCCTAGCTGTGAGTAATGCCCTGCTCCTTGTGCAGTATTTGCTACACCACGTGTGCACTGAAGCATAGAATGCATGGCCAGAAACCTGTGAAAATCTTCATCCTTACCTGCCTGGGAACAGTTTAAGAGGAGCATATCGGAGAGGGAAAGAAGGAAATGTCTCAGTCTAATTTGGTTTCTCGATGAAAAATGGCCTTTTCAGATGGGAGGATGCAGTCAGTCTGCTCGGCACATGTATGTGCCAAAAAATAGGGAAATAATACGTAATTTTCACATATACGTAAAAAAATACATAATACATAATATACAGAAAATACTGCCAGCATGGCACAAGTGAGAGATTCATTAGGAATCTGATTTATCTCTTAGTTAATTGAAAGAACTTGTTCCATGAAGAATCTTGAAGTGGTTTGTTCAGTTTAGTTTTAAATTTCCAAGTATCTGCCACTTTCTGGAGACTAATTCAACATCTAGTGAGGTCTTTTGACCATGTTCCTACCAATCTGCTTATGTTTGTGTACTGAAAAATTGGTTGTTGGAATAACAAAACCCCCCAAATACTTCCTAAGTTTCCTTTTCTATGTGACGTTTTCCCTGTGCCAATTCTCCAAATTTCTTCTGGTTTGGATTTGGGTCTACAAGAGCGACTGGTGAGCAGCAGCACACAGCGAGGTGTGCTGGGGTGGTCTTAGAGGAACCGTCCAAAGCACATTGGAAGTTGTCTGCATTTTGAAAATGGAGAAGACCTCTGAAAAAATGCATGTAGAGCCTTCAGAGAGGCATCACTAATGCCTGCCGTCACAGTAGTAGCAAGGAGGGTGACCAACCCTATTTATCTTGAGTTGGAAGACAAGAAACTGGTAAACTCTCTGGAGAGCAGGGGATGGTGTGTTAATGAAATCAAAGGCTGCTTCACATCTTTGTCACTTGGTACCTGTTCCCTACACTTGGCTAACACCTTGGCTACACCTTTTCTGCCATATGCTTGCCTTGCTCTCTGATTTTAGTGTTTCTGAGGGGTCAGTGTGTGCCGTGGGTTGCAGACAGCACCAGCATCTTTCTGTGAATGTGTGATCCCATCAGCAGAGGGAAAATGTCCTGATTAACTTCTCCGGAGAATTTCTTCCTTCTCTATTTGCAATAATAAAATAGTTGAGATGAGGTCACATGCTATTTATAGTCATCTCACTGCTACTTGCTTCTACTCATCCAGGCAGTAAGACATAAAGAGATTAATCCTTCATGACACTGAACCTTTTATTTCCCTTGTTATCTGTGCTTACTGACTCCAGAGCCTCCCTCCTCTGCAGAGCCCAGTGCACTAAGCCTTTGATACAACACAGCAGCAACGGAGCTATGGAAAAGTTTAAAAAACCAGTGTCTGTCAGCAAACCAGGAGTTGTCAGAAGATTTGAAACTTTGGTTTCTAGGTCAGCCGAATGGTTTGAAATTTTTTTTCACAAGTTCCATGCTAGGCTCATGCACTCAGCAATTAATGGAGGTTATGTGCAGATAGGTCCAGTCTTGGCATGGCAAGAAATGCTGGGGTTTTGAGGGATCTGACACATTTTCCAGTGATAAGCCTTACTTCTCTTCCCCTCCCAAAAAGGAAGTTTTAATTCAAACTATATCTTATGTGCTGAAGTTGCCTTAATGTAGAAACAGGTTGGATTATGACAGTCACACAGAATGCATGACAGTTACCAATATCTGATAATACGTTCAATGAAATGGGAACTCATCACCAATAATAGTTTGAGGTCTTGGTTATATCATGCCCTACGATCCCTTGTCTCAGGCAGTCAGAATTGATATTGCCTTGTCTACATTCTCTCTAAAATCCTCTGGCTTTTGCACCTCTTTTATTTTTGTTTTTGCCATGAAAACTGCAGGGTGAGCTGGGAGCACCTGAGCAGCTGTAAATGTTCTGGCTACAGCTGCTTCCCCCCATAAACAGCAGTGTTCAACAGAAGCAAAGTGGTGGTGGTACAGCACACCGTGACCCTGGCTGCAAGAGCGGACTGTAAAGCTCTGCAATGCTTGCTCATCTCACAGACCTGGCACGATGCCTCTTCCACTTCGTTATCCCCACTGCCAAGCACCAGAGAGCAAACTTCAAGGACTGCAAGTTTAGGGTCATTGTAGCTAAAACCATGGTGCTGTTGTGTGGCATATCCCCCAGGGAAGGGGCTAGGGGTTTATGCAAGCTTGATGAGCATCTTGGAACAGGAGAGGCTTTGGTAAGAATTCATTCATCTGCAAATAGTGAGGGCAAGTGTGAATTCCAAGCACGTGTCTGCACATGGAGCTGAGCCAGTCCGAGCTGTTTTCGGGTGGGCATTAGCGATGAGGTGAACCCTCTGTTTTTCTCTTTGAGGGATGCAGCAGGCAAAGTGATGATAAAATCAAACAGCAAGTCTCCAACAAGACAGTTTATTTCCTAACCATTGCAGGTTGGTGACAGTGGCCTTACAGGTACAAATTAGATTGTTTGGCATGGAGTTTACTGGTTGATACGTAGATTGACAGGTACAAGAATGACGATGAACTATTAAGGGACTGTTACCATTATATTATGTGGTCCATCATGCAGCCCATGAAAGTTCCATAAAGGATTTTCTTAACTGTTATCAATGAGAATTGGCATTGATTATATAGTGATGCTCAAGTTGTGCACTCAGGGTCCTTTCTCTGGCCTGTGTTTGGTCCTGTCTAACGCTCTTGTTAAAACAGCCTCCCTAATCCAAGCCACTACTGCAGGTTAGAAGTTGCAGTCCCATTGAAGTCCAGGCGAGCACTGTTCCAGATGAGAATGAAACTGAGCATTTGCAATCTGCTGGAATTCTTTAATCTGAGATTTTGATGCTTAAAATAATTTTCCTGTTTTTCTGTGAAATGAAACACTCCTAACATTTGAATGAGGAAAAAAATATTTCTCAGCATTAAACCCCAGAAGCACTTAAATGTTGTGTTTTCCCCTTCTTGGCGCTAGCCGTTGGCATGGTAAGATCAAAATGGACAGGGTGTTCCCGGGGCGCTCTCAATGCTGGTGTTCTGATTTCGTGTCTCCTCTCTGGCTGAAATACATAGGGTTTGGTGCAAAGCTGCAGCAATAGTCCAGCGATCTCATTCCAGTGGGGTGAACAAGCAGACCTCAGAGCATATGCTAAGGCTGTGCTTCTACAGTTGTCATTTTTTCCTTGCTGATTTTCATTCAGTGATGGTTGTAGAAAGATCAAAATCCCTTTGTGTTACATGCTTGCATACGCTTATGGTCCCTGAGTTGCTTGCCATGTAAATAAACAAGATAATTGCCCTGTGGGAGAAATGCTATTATTTTTATTGTTATTCGTTTAAAACAATGGAAATTCAGGCACAAAGAAAACAAAATGTTTTTTTCCAATGGCTGCACAATGAGATTGTGACAGGGCCAGGAACTGAGTCCAGGTGTCCTGAGTCCCAGCCCAGACCTTCAAACACCAAAATATCCTGCTCCTTGTGAATTCAGAGTATTTTGGCAAAAGTTTCCCCAGAGTGTTTCATGATTAATGTCAGTGCTAGTCTCTGAACGTGTCTTACTAGTTAGGAATTTGCTTTTATATACACGCATCCACTTAAAATCTCCCCAAAACTTAGCAGCTGTTGGCTTCTTTGTGTTACTTATGTTACTTGAATGTTTCTAAGGCAAATACAGGACTTGATAAATTGAAAAGTGTTGAGTTGAAATGTTCTGCTTTGAGTCCACTTAGCAAAATCCAAAGGTCATCTCTGCTGTGAAGAGCCAGCAGGACTAGACACAGTATGAGCCTTGTTTCAAGGGTGGAAAAGGGATTTTTCTGTTGTGTCTAGAAATCGGACTCTTCCTATCTCACAGAGGTGGATTTTATCCAGGAAGAACTAAGCCCATCCTAGGATCTGCGACAGTTTTTGACAGCTTTCTGAAAAGGAGCTAGAACCAGAGGAAAAAAGAACATCCCACAACAGACTATTGCAGCTTGCGTCTTGACGGACCAGTTCCCTAGCTGAGAGCAGGTCCCTTTGGTCCCTTTTAAGTCTGCACAGACAGGATGCTGTCTGTGAATAGAAATCTGGGGTATGGCATGGAAGAATGGAATTTTCCTGAATAGCTCAAATAGTGTCTTAATAGCAGTCCTCTGGATCAGGTCAGCAGCTCATGTGTCTCCAACAAACCTCTTGCCCCATCTTGACCTCTCTAATTACTGGCTGCAGCGGCGGGCCCACCTACACCCAGCATGACCTGAAAATTCCTATCATGAGATGCTCTGGTCAGTCCTTTATCTTGTGTCAGAAGCTTCCCAGCTACGATTAGCTTTTCCAGGATGGGATTGTGTTGAAACAAGCTTTTTCAGTATGGGATGTATGTTTCTGAATAGGAACGCCTCTTTAAAAAAAAAAAAAAAAATATTTCTACACTGAAGAGGTTTGGGTTTTTTCTGTGCTGTCCTCAATAAAAAATCCTTACAGTCATTTTTCTCACCTGCTGTGAAGCCAAGGGGTTATGCTGGAGAGTGGTGTCCTTAGGAAAACTCCAAGCGAAGGACTGGAATAGATCTTGTTTTTGCAGTAAAAGCTGGCTTCCCTGCATACGTTGTCAGCACACAGCTAATCTTGAAAAACTTCTGAAGTTTACACAAGGCAAATTTTTTGCGTTTCTGTGGGCATTGCAGCACAGCGGTGCTTTAGTGTTCAAAGGGCAGATCTGGGGATTGGGCTGAGATGCCGTCTGACTGGAGCTTTCATCTGCCTTTCGGGGTTATTCATGCGTGATTCTTTGGCCAGCTCTGCCCTGGCCTTTCTGGGAACCGGACAAGCAATTTTGGCTGTGCTGGAGCAGCAGAGTAGCAGACAGGATTTAGGAGAGCACCCTCCTGGCATGGGTCTGGCCTTGCGGCAATGGCTGGTCTTTTCCTCCAAAAGGTCTTCAAGTATCCAGGCACCTGCTTTCAAAACATCTTCATGCCCCAGTGAGCAATGTAAGAGTGTGTCCGGAACGGCTCGTCTGATATAAAAGTGCCAATTTCACAAATCCCCTGGCAGATTTGGGTGTCTGCTCCCATTCAATGTCTCTCTGTCAGAATGACCCAGGCATCCTTGACAAGCTCAGCCAGTGATTTCCAACAGTCGTGATGTCTCTAGTTGCCACCAGTTTGACTCATGGTAGCCCCCTTGTTTGCTCTGCACACTGTGTTTGCACTCATCCTAATCTAAACAGCCCAGATGAAAGCACTGGGTGCTTCTCTGGGGCATTTGCTGCATGCCAGGAGGCTTGGTGCGTGTCCTGCTGTGCTCCGCATCTTCTCCGCTTCCCTCGCCTTTAAGCTGGTCTCCCAATCACTGTCATCTATCTATCTCCTTTTTTTAATGCAAAAATTGTTTTCAGCAGCTTTCTGCATTTTCTAATTCCACCTTGTTTTGAGGAAAAGCCAAAGGAAACCTGTTACAGTAATTTTTTAATATTTGCCACTTGGAAATTGTGTTTGAGAGTGGAGGTTCAAAGGGCACTGGCTGCTTCCTTGGCAGCTGAAACGTGGTCCGTCCATGTGGTTAGGGAAGGTTACCTTGCAAAAATAATGCATGTCTTCACCCTGTATTTTCCCGAGTCTTGCCAAGCTTTATGTGTAGTAGGAAAGGAGGCATCGTTCTGCCAATTAAACAACTGGAGTATTTTATTAACCCTGGCAGACAGCTCCACTGTCCAAATAGGAAACAGATTTGCCGAGTGATTTGGTGTGGGCTCAGTGCTTCCAGGGGTACTCTCCTTGTCCAGCTGAATCGAAGCTGTTGCTCTTGTCGCATTCCAGCTATTCCTGCTCACAGCAATGTTTGGCATAAAAAAAGACTTTTTGCCATGCTGTTGCTGCAACTGAGTGGCCTGAGCAAATCCTTTATATTTTTTCCCTTAGTATTTCACCACAAAGCTTTCATAAGCCATGCATGCAAAATTGTTATAGTATATACATATGCAGGGACATCCCTCAAAGAGAAGACCAATCCCAGATTGCCAATCCCACTTGGTTCATGTGTTACTGGATATGTATTTTAATTTTAAAGATGGTTGCAAACAATTCTGCAGAGGTAACAAACAATCTGCTGATGAGGTGGCTGCTCAGACAATTGACAGTTCAGCCACATCTCTGAAGATAATCATACGTCAGAGATGAAACTAGTCATTATATGGCTGGTGATGAGTGTTTGTGTGACCTCTCTGAGCCGCTGAGAAATGCAGGGTACTAGGCAGTTCATGGGCTCAATGAAAGAGGTTTGGGTGTTTCTCATGGCTTGGCTGAAAGGCAAACTGTGGTTGATGCTCATTAAGTGCATCCAAGTATTAATCCAGTGCTAAGGAGCCCAAAGGAAGCCACCGTTGTCTCCCAGGAATGAGCAGGATTTTGAGGGCAGCCATGGCCTCACCTCACTTCACATGGCCTCTCTGCCTTCCTCCAGGTGTTTGACAGTAGGGTGTGAAGCTCACGCTTCTCTGCAGGTCTCTTTTTCAGTTCCCGTCATTTTGCCAGCCATGTTGTCTGGTGGGTAAGTGTGCAGGTTTCTTCAGGTGAGCTGCCATACCATGATGGAAGTGTAGTGTAGACATGCTTGAGCTCGCTGGCTCCGATGACTCAGGAGGAGCCTAGCAGCAGTGGCACAGGGCTCGGTGTGGGTTTTCCTATCAGGAACACTTGGACACAGCCTCGCCAGGGCTAGCATTAGCCATGTCCTGGCTAACAAGCTTGGGTGAGCCTGCTCAGCCTGCAGACATCCCAGGGGCTTGACTCTGCACCTTGCTGGTACTCAGTGGTGTTGGCTTTCTTTCAGGAGCAAGTGCATTAGCTGTGGAAGTGACCTTTCTCCTGCTAGGTCATGCGGATGTTTCACCTGAACATCTGTCCTGCTCCCTGCATTCCTGGCAGCTGCTGTGGGTGTGTTTAGCACTAGTATTACTGTTTGTTTAGGAGGCATTCTTCAGGGTGAAACTAATGTCTTGGCTCGGTCCTGAATCTGTAAATCCAAAGTAACTTGATATACCAAGATATACTCTTTATATCTCTGCCACTATTAGCAGAGTCTGTCTATGTAGAGCTGAGCTTAATAAATGGTCCCAAGTCCCCATTTACAAGCAGAAGCCCTGGGCTTGGTCATATCTCAGCCTCAAAGGCTTGTAGAGAGAACAGTCGCAGTAGCTGCTTTCCCCTCCTCTCTCCATCTCGTATCTTACAAAAGCATCTCTCCACCCAGGGCTGTGCAGGGGATTGGAGTAGCTGAGTTCAGAGGATGTGCCGCTGGAAAAGAGGCTGGACCCCATCACCGATAGACCATGTTGCAGACAGATAAGGAACTTGTCTGTCTCTCGGGAACTCCAGCTCTTCCGATTTCCCTTGCACTGGGCTTTCCTGTAATTTCAGCTGTTTTCCTTAGCCTCTGCGTTCAGGTTTTCCTTCGTTATCCCATCACTGCCCAGCCCAGTGGTGTCAAAAGGGTGTCAGAGGTACAGGTGTCTGGGGGTGCAGCATAAACTGCTGTGTTCACTGTCCTACATCACCAGCTCAGCTGGTCTCTTTTATCTTGTTACAGCTGAACAAGCTGGAGGAGGCAGCAAATGCAGCTCACACCTTCTTCATGGCAAACCCTGAGCACATGGAGATACAGCAGGACATCGAGAACTACAAGACCACAGCAGGGAAGGTCAGCTTGATTGACCGGGAGGCCAAGCAGCACATGGTGAGTCTGAGCTAAAAAGGTGCCCGGTTTAAGCATCAGGCAGTCTGGAGAGAAGAGTTGTAGGAGGCCAAGATACCATTATGTATGAATGGGGAGATTCTTCCTGAGGTCTGTATTACAATACAGCAAAACAAACTCTCAGCGCTTTCCTTTAAGGCAAGCCAGCTCCTGCTTTTTCAAGGCACTCTCTGCTCTTTGCTTGATGGCTACATCCCCAACATGGTCCCTCTCTTCAGGGAACTCTAGGGAAATTGGTGGCTGTGAACATGTACCAGCAGGCAGCTTTGATGGCTGCCCCCATGGGCACTGATGGACAGATCTTGGCTCACGCATGTTTCTTTTGAGCTGGGTTCTCTCTTCTGGGCAGGGTACATGCACAGGAGTAACTGTGCTGGTGAGGGTGCAGGGTGGCAGGCAGAAGAGTGACAGCTCTTTCCACCTCCCCAAAGTGAAAGGCCAACACAAATGCCAGGGCCACCCCCAACTTTCTGATTTCACAAGACACAAGGAAGGAAAAGTGGCCATTTGGTCTAGTGAATGGAGGTTCTAAGACAGATCTGCCTGGGTCAAGTGCAGTCTTTTCCCTTGGCATTCAGTGTTGTTGGGTAGGAGGATTAAAACTGAGAAAAAAAGTGGTTTTTCACATAATGCATAATCCAGCAGTGGCACTGAGGATGCCCTAACTATGAACATGTTCAGAAGAGCATTTAGGCAGGTTTATGAGGTTCCACTGGTCCAAAAGTCCATTGATGGCTTAAACTTGGTTTGGTATAACCACTTACGTCTGGTAGGTACCAGGGGAGATCGTTCTGCCCCTGTATGCTTGTACCTTATTTTGCAAATTGCCTGCAGTTGGCAAGGGGCTGAGCAGCATAGCCCATTCAGAGTCTTGTCTTCTGCCTACCTACTTTGCAGGAGGACTACAGTGCCGGGGTAAAGCACTATGACAAGGAGGAGTACGAGCTGGCTATTGACTTCTTGGAGCGTGCACTGAAAGGGTACTACTCTGAGGATGAAGATTGCCAGATCATGTGTGAGGGACCACAGAGATTTGAGGAGCACGAGTACCTGGAATATAAGGCTGGCCTCTACGAAGCTATTGCAGGTGAGATCTTTTTGCATCTTTAGGGTTCTCATCCTTCGCCCTGCAATATTGAGTTTGGGCCTTTGGCTGGATTTGGTAAAGTGTCTTCCCTTCCATCACTGCTGCTGGTGCATAATGCTGCAGGAGGCATTTGTAAGGCCAGAACATAAAAATACAGAGGACAGGACTAGAACATCTAATTTTGGTCCTGAATAGAAGCTGGGCTGGAAGAATTGCATCTCCAGATGTGTGGAGCACTTGCAGCTTTCTGTAAGAGCTGGAAGTATAGGTGCTTTAACATAAACTGCCTCGGTTTCCCCCTGTACACAATCTTGCATACCTCACTGGAATCTAGACATTGCTGGACCCTGTTTGTATTTTCCTGTTTTTTCAGTGCATATGAAGAGAGCAGCAGAATCCTCTTGGCCACACTCCAGATGGCCAGGAAAGTTGCCAAAAAGGCTCAGAACATAGATTTCTTCCCCATCCAAAGGGATGGATTTGTCATTAGCAGAGGCCCACCTAATTATGATCTTCACTGAAATCTCTGGAGAAAATTGAACGTTGCTATGTAATCTTTAGATTTACTTGTGTGGCTCTGAGCCAGAGGGGATTAAAATGGTTCGTTCTCAGTAGAAATGAGATTACATTTAATTAGTCGTAAGAGAAAGAAGAGCAATAAATTAAGGTTTGTTTGGTGGCAGAAATCTTATTTATCTGCTCGTGGTCTTGGAGTTGCATCAGGCTCTGGAGTTTTGGTTCTTGTGTGGAAATTATTTCACTCAGATGCAGATTGTTTTTTGTTTTTGCATAATTCTGTTTGTGTCGAGACAGGAAATCTAATTGAAACAACTAAGATGAGAAACCACCGACATACCGGAGGGGAAGATGCCTTTGTCGGGTTAGTTTACCCATGCAAAAAATATGAGGAGTGTTGTAAGGGCTGACTTGGTACCAGTATAATTGTCAACTGATCATGCCTGCTTTTAAAGCCATGACCAGGACACCAAGGACCATATCAAACCCTCCAAGAGGGCAGCCTTCAGTGGCAAAGGAAACCCACCTTCCTTCTTACTGAAAGCTGCTGCTCATCGAACAGATTTTAGTCTCTGTTAAATTGTTTCTGTGCTGTACAAGTCGAGTGCAGCCCCAGCGACCAGAGAAGGTGTTTCTGTGCTGGACCTTGCAGAGCGCAGACGTGGTCATGGTGTGATGGTCCTCAGGTGTGGTGATCCTCAGCCCAGCACGTCACCTGGGAGTGAGAACAAGCCAAATGGTCTCTGCAAGTGCAGTGACTTGGCTTGGCTAGATATGCCTGGGAATAACTACACCAAAACCCAGGGCTGTTCAGGCACCCAAACAAACAGGGAAGTGAGGGCACACAGAGGGAAATAAGCAACTTAGTGCAACTGCTTTCCTATAGGGAATTGAGTGGTTCATTATGGGACAGTGTAACCCAGTGTTTACCCCTGAACCAAGGGCGCTCAGCCCCAGACGTTTCAGAGGGGAGTGGGAACGCTAATAAGCCAAGAAAAGAGAGCTTAAGTTTCTTCTAAACTCTCTTCTCTTTTCAGTATCAGGCTGGTTTGCTGTGCTGCTGCGTGGGGCTGAAAAGCTCTCACCTCGCCACCGCAGGGACAGATGCATTTCAGTGAATTGATTCCAGTCTATATAGCCTATTCCTAGGGCACTTTGACAGTACTAAGAAAAAGCAGTGCTTCTCAGTGATGGATTATTCCAGGTCTAGGATGCTTAAATAGGTTCAAATTACAACAAAATTATTTATGTCCTTTTCCTACTTGCTTTCCTTAATGTAATACTATGGATGTATATGGTAAATCAGATAACTACTCAGACTACCTGCCCAGAGCAAATGGGGACTGTTTTGAGTTTCCATTTGATTTAATCACAAATTCCTCAGGCTCTTTTCTTGGCAGCTCTGAGAAATGCTTTGGTAGCTGAGCACAATTTTTTTTTTTTCAAGCTTGTATTTGTTTCTTAAGGTTTTTAATGGTGTACAGAGACAGAGCAAGCAAAGTAGATTTGTAAGTACATTGCAGCAAAAGCTCCAAAGTGGAATCATATGTCAGCATTGGCTTTGAAATTGTGCAGCTGATACAACGCCTATATTGTGGACTCCCACTAACTAAGAAACCTATCTGTTAATGGCAGATGTTTACCATGTGCTTGCATTTCCCTCATCTTTGAGAAGCAGCAAACACAGGGATTTTGCTGCCAGTACTTGCACCGTAGACCTTTCCGACTCGTGGCATAGGTGCCTTGCTTGGCCATGCCTGAGAAGCTGCACCAACCCCTGTTACCTAAACGTGCCTGTGCCCTCAGGAGCTTTCTTGCCGCAGAAAGGAGAGGATTAAAGATGAGCTGAAGGAAGGGAGTGTAGAGACGGCTTTTGTATGGCAGCACAAGTGGCCACCCTGTCTTCACATCTTCACTTGCTTTGTGGGTGTCCTTGCCTTCGGTTTGGCTCTTGGGGTTGAAGAGCTACCTGCCACCTGCACATCCCTGCGCCCATCCAGCTTTCCTGGGCAGAAGCAGCAGCTCCCGGCATACAAAAGAGATGCTCAAGCTCCCTCTACAGTTGACGGAAGGAGAAAGGCATTTCTCAAGGGGACAAAAATGTGACTGCAACTCTCCATTGGCTTTGGGAAGGAGCCTGAGCTCTTTCTCTATGTGTGCAGTCACCTACTTGACTAAAGCAGCATGAGTTGCATGTCCTTCATCTGGGGAGATTTACTCTCTGTCCTGGTCTCAGCACCATCACCATCCTTCTCAGTTCAGACAGTCTTCTCCTCTTTTTCCTGGCAGATCACTACATGCAAGTCCTGGCCTGCAAACATGACTGTGTCCGAGAACTCGCCACACGTTCGGGCCGTATCTCGCCTATCGAAAATTTCCTTCCCCTCCATTATGACTACTTGCAGTTTGCCTATTACAGAGGTAAAGGCTGTCTTTCTGTTCCTCATAATGCTTGCTGAGTTTTGTTGCATTTTGTACAAGGTTGAATTGCTTTTTGTGGAAATCAGGATATTTCCCCATGATGTCTGTGCTACAGTGACCCAGTGGCGTGGTGTGGAAGAATCAGGAAGCAAAGGACATTGGAAATTGTCTCTTTGAAAGTGCTTTTCCTTTCAGGTTGACTGAAATGCACAGTGAAGTATTTTTGTAAAAGTGTTTTCAAGCATCAGTCAGGTTTTAAAAGCCCAGCCTTTAGCTTAAGCATTGTTATTCTTTCAATAAATCATGCTTTTTTAGGATCCTTTCATTTGTCTTTGATATTAGAGTTCTGGGGATTTATGTATTTTACATTTTCTGAACCAATTGATACATTTTCTAAGTCAATATATAACAGATATAGAAATTAGTTCAACTTAGCCCAAGATGCCAATTTTTGCCAATTACCAAATATTTTAAGATTCACAGTAAAGTTGCAGGAGTTGGCAACATTGCAAAATACCAGGAGTTGGCAGTGCTATAAAATATTGCCAGTTGTGTGGTCCTGTATGGCATTTTATTATGTTCTGCTACACAAAAGAAAATCGAGGCGGAATTCTGCTCTCTCAGGCTTGTGCTAAGAGCTCTTTCCTGAAAAGGGCAGAATGTGGGAGGGTCAAAATTGCTACTCAAACCTAAAGCCTCTTCATTCATCACTGCAATGGGAAGAAAGCTGGAGGAGTCAGCAGCATTTTGTGCATGGTGTGCAGGCTTTTTTATTCCTCTGCCCAATTAGAAGTTTAATGTGGTGGGTAAAAACCTCTGGAGCCTTGAGAGATGCTGCACATGAGAGAGGCAGTTTGCTGCCAGACAGCATCCACATCCTGGTCATCCAGTTGGATCCAATTTGGATACCATCCCCAACCTGTGCATGACCACAGAGAAGTCATGTCTTTGTGCCTCTGTTTCCCTGATGGTGAAATGGAGTAGTTAAGACAGAGTTGCATCAAATGAGCCTTGTGCAGTGTCGGGCTCATCCTTCAGCTGATGGAGAGCTCAGGCTGTGTCCTCCCTCTCTGCAGGCTCCCCTCCTCAGCTCTGCCCCACTGTGCTCTGTGTGAGCCCACAGCGCTGCCAGGCAGCGGGACTGTGCTCCCCTCTGCCCCCCCTGACAACTGTTGTGTTGCCTTCCAGTCGGTGACTACGTAAAAGCCCTGGAGTGTGCCAAGTCCTACCTCCTCTTCCACCCAGACGATGAAGATGTCTTGGAGAACGCAGGTTATTATGAGGGTCTCTTGGAAGGTACAATTGATCCAGACACCATCAAACCCAGAAAGGTGAGAGTGAGTGTCACTGAAGAGCCCCTGGTGGGAGGCTTTAACAAAAGCATCAGCTGGAAATAAAAGCACCTTGGCAACTTTCCCACAGTGGGAGCACTTTGAAAACAGATGTGGAGATGCTTGACTAGCTGGCAATGCTAATTGTCAGGGTACAAGTGCAGAGTCACTGCTGTGGGGGAGAAGCTGGAGGGCAGGATCTTCTTCAAATGGGGACTTCAGCTTAGCAAAGTCCAAGCAAAGGCAGGGAGGATGATGACTGGGTGCTTCAACAACGTAAACCCTTCCCTCATTCAGTGCTCCAGAGGAGATATGGAGGAGGACTGCAGCGAAGCACTGAGCAGAGGGCAACCTCCATTACAAGAGGGCTGAGAAATATTTTCCCAAGGGGAGGTGGGGATGTCAGTGTTCCTCTCAAGTCACTGAGCTTGGAGTTCAGCACTCAGCCTGTTCTGTGGGGAGTAGCTTTGCTATCACAGGGTTAGGCTGGGGTCAAACAAGCAAACAGTATGTGTTCAATCACCCAGTGGGACAGGCTTCCTCTCTGGTCCAGGCAGCCCGTTATCTGCGGCCCTGGGGCTGCCTTTCTCACAATGCAGAAAGAGAAGTTCCTCCCATCCCATCACAGCCCTGCTGAGGCTCATTCCCCTTCATTCCCCTTGCTCCATAAGCCGGGGAGGGGGGAGGGTGGACAGGAAATGGATTTTCCATTCCCTTGGGAATTCCTTGATTTCCAGGAAAATCAAGGTGAATTTGGTGAAATGCTAAAAAACAAAAGGGAAATGATAAAAAAGAAAATATGAACAATCATCGTTTCTCCTCACAAAGTGAATCTAGGAAAAAACCTGAAGTTGACAAAAATATTTCAGTGTTTCCAGTGTTTCGAAGTTTTCTGTAAAAAGTTTTTTTGCTTTGCAAAGTAGTTTTCTAGGAGGAAGCCCAGTGTTTTGTTCACATATTTTTCATTCAAAAAAACCCCTTTGATGGATGATTTCCAGCTGGCTGGGCTTTGTGGTCCCCATCCCAGTGTCCCGAGTACGTCCCAGGCTGCGATGCTGCAGTCCGCCCATGGCCGGGCTGTGGGCTCTGCGCTGCACGTGGGGAACAGAGGCACAGCTCAGCCAGGGTCCCTGCTCCGCCAGCCTGAACCTGCCTCCCCTGCTCTGCAGCTGGGGATCTTCCTGCCAGCCTCTTGCTCAGATATTTAGAGGCTTTCCAAGGTGCTCAGCACTCTCTGCTAGCACATATGTGTATTTTAGGGATTCAGGCTTCAGGTTGCTGAACACCTCCCCTTATGTAATGTAGTGAGTAGCTCAGCCCTGTGTCCAGGGTTGCCCTAAGGCATGACCCAAGCATCCCTCACCCCATAGGAGTCTACAGTGTTGTTTGAAAAGCAAATCCTTGTTGAAACAGATGTGCATTGACTGTGTCTTGTGAAAGCTACACATGCAACTACTCCCCTTCTCCTTTTCAGGAAGCAAAAATGCTGCTGCGGCGCCATAAGCTGGAGTCTCACCTCTTGCAGGTGGCTGCAGCCGGCCTCGGATATACCTACACGGAGCCGGTAATGCCTGGGTCTGCTATGGCAAGGACCTTTAGGAGTTCACAGCTATAGGACCAGCTTCCCCTGCCCTCTCTCCTGTAAAGCGAGTCCCATGTAGGTGACTCAGGAGCTGGGTCTGTGGCCCAGTTTGTTCCCTATGGGAAAAGGGTGATGGCAAAGCAAGGGAGGCAGTTGTTCCTGGGGTGAAGGTGAAGCAGACACAGCCTAGTCCAGCTCTCCTGCCATGGTGTCTGGCTGTGTCTCAGCCACTGCCATGGTGATGGGGTGGGACAGAGGAGGCTGAGCAAACTGGCCTCCTTCTGTATTCATCATAAAACACCAATTTGGGTTTGGGGTAAATTTTCCATTTGGTCATCCCAGGCAATTGCCCAAAGTTGTGTGGGATGGATCCACACTAGAGAGGCTGGCCGATGTCCCCATATGTGAGGCAGAGCCTTGCTCCCTGGCTTTGGTTGGAGCATTAAATTAAAAAGTACGATCTCTCTCTTTTCCTGCAGAACTACTGGAACAGGTATGGTGCCCGCCAGGATGAGCACAGGTGAGCCACTGCTGCCCTGCCTGCAACTGCAGCTTTGCCAGTTCCCACAGCAGGATGAAAGGGATGTGCCCATGATGGAGTACCAGCCTGCCACTTGGGGGGTGCTTCCCATCCACCCCAGCACACCATCATGGTTGAATTAGGGTCCTTTGCCCCTTACCATTACAAACATTCCTACAAGCACCTTATTTTATCTGAGTGCCTCTAAACCAGTGATTTTTCAAGTTCTAGAGGGAACTTGTTTGATGAGGTGAGTGGTGCTATTCAGGTTTGTTTGTGTCTGTGCTTTGCTGGCAGAAAATGTTGGTCCCATTACCAGAAAAACACGGGTCTTCACAGGATAGGGTGAGGGCTTCTCCTTGTGCAGTTGTGGCATTTGTACAAAATACAAATTTGCCCATTTTTTTCATATATTGGTTTCCAAAGTGTGCAAACCAGCACAATTCCCAGAACTGGAGAACTGTGGCCAAAGCCATGATGTTCCTCTTCTTTCTTGCTCCTCAGTGTCCCATCAAGTATTAGTAGTGAACCAGAAGATGGGCCCCGGCTGTCCCTGGCAAAGAAACCCATGCCAAAACCAGATCGAGAGTTGAAGGAGGGTAAGTCTGATGAAAATGTTTCAACAAAATCAGAAGTTTTTTCTTATTGCTAGAGATTGCAGACTGTAAAGGCTGGCAACTGAGCAATGAGGGCCAATCCTACCTGGGGGGGGTTGAAGTTTTCTTTAAGAGAGAGAGAAGTCTTTGATGCTGCCACAGCATTTCTAGGTCCGTGGATCCCACTCTGCTCTTGGACCTGCTTTTCCTACCTGCTGAGCTGCTCAGTGCAGAGACCTGAGATGAAGAGCTGGGAGGCTGGGTCCTCCTCACCGTGGGGAAGGTGGCACCAACAAAAAGTAGTCTTTCCCTTAGGTGCTTTTAAGATTAAAATGTTCTCTGTTGTCCAGGGTGCAGAAGGATGGATGCTGGAGATAAGAGTTTTTAGGAACTCCAGTCCTGATGCTTTGCTAGGTGCACTGGATCACACCACATTAGCAACCTTTCCTGTTTGCAGACTGGCTTGTGATTTCATGTCTTGGCTTACATCAAATCACTTGGTTTTAAGGCCTGTCAGCAGACATTTCAACTGATTTCAGCACATTTTCGGCAACCACAGAAAATATCATAACATCTTCTACTAAAGACAAGATTTCCCCCATAACAATTTTGAAAAACTATATTGTGAACAAATACCAAAGTATGCTTCTTGCTGCAAAACAACAGGATCTCAAGCCAGGAGATATCTTGTGTCTCTAGTGGGCCAGCTCCACAGCAGCAGGCAATTAAATCTCCCTGCAGTGCCATGGTTAGTCATGCTTTTTGGGAATTTCACAGCTTTCCACAGCCCAAGTTGTCTCCAGCTGCTCAGTGTCTTGTTCAGAATATTGTTATCCCTTCTCTAGCCATACATAAAATAGGTGAATACCACAGGAAGATCCTGAAGAGCTTGCTTAATCCAAGAGCTGGTTGATTTATAATTGTTGGCCTATTTGCCTTCTTTAATCAAATAATTTCAGAGTGCATCTTTCTCTGTTTTTTTCTTCTTGCTATGCTTTTCGTATGGTTTAGTTGCAGAATGTTTCCAAGTTTACAAAGAAAACTGAAACTGTTCAAAAAGAAAATGGGATTTTTTTTCATTCAGCTGCTTCCTTTCTTCCTTTCTCTTGTCTCTCTTTTCACTTGGAAAAAGAAAAGACTAAAAGAGAAAAAAAGAAAAGTCTATTTTAATTTTGTACTCTTTTGTACTTCTCTCCTTCCCGCTGTCCTCCTTTCCGCCATTCTTTCACTCCCAAAAGTCCAAAGAATTCCCCAGTTTCTTCAGGGTGTTTTTCACAGAGCATACACACACGGGAAACAAGTCTGTCTCTGCTGGTACTTAAAGGCAGTGGGGGCCAGGAAGACAGCCAGGAGCACACTGCTGGTGTGGGACAAGGGTTCAGTGTTCACGGCACAGGGCAGCCCCTGCTAGGTCCCCAGGAGGAACCAAAGAAACTGGGGAAGTGGTGAGTGATGCCTTCCAGCTTCATCCCTCATGTGCCTGTGGCTGGGGAAGAGCAACATCCAAGCTGGAAAACTCAGCCCCGAGTTGGAGTGTGCCAGGAGTTTGGATTTGAGAGTCCCGTTTCTGATCCAGCTGCATTTATAATAAATGCTATTATCGAGCAACAAGAACAGCAAAGTGAGCATGAGGAACATCCCATCTCTCCTGTTTCCAAGAAACCTAACTCTTCAGAAATAAAGTCATGGGCTAGTGGAAGGGCTCTGCCCTCAGGGTTACATGTTGTCCATAGGCCAAGGAGACCTTCCAAAAACACACAATGTGCCTCAACGGACAGGAAAAGTAGCTATTATAAAAGCAGTGTAACAGAGAAGTTTCCTTGTGACACTTGGTAAGAGGAGCTCTGTGGCTCCGTTTCCTCTGTTTTATTGCGGCTCTGTGACAACAGATAATTTTTCCCAGAGTTTAGATGCATTTCACCTTCCTCCTGGAAAAACATCTGGTTTACGTTTTATTGTTGCCATTTCTTTCATTCTCTCTCTTCGAGGAGATGAGGGGAAGAGGCTTCAGAAGATGGTGGCCTCGCCATGTTTTTCTGATCAGGCAAATTTGATGGGGACGGATCCAAACTTTTTGTAAAGAGCTCATCTCTCTCTTCTCCTTGTCTGGTCACTCAGCACATAGCAAAGCTCATTCACTCCGATACCAGGACATGCCCAGCAATGTGCAAGCCCAGCCACAGTTGTATTCCCATCCCAGGGATGCTACCTGGGACCTCCAAAACGCAGCCAAGCCATTGGCTTCTGGCAGGCAGAGGGAGGCAGCTTGGAGGCAGGGCGCAAGGGATGGCAGGGACAGCCATAGCAGCTTCTTTGCCTCTGTGGAGGGTGATTGTCCTCAGGGTCCTCTGGCTCGCCCACTCCCACCCCCTCTTCTTGGTGGAGAACAAGCAATGCTTGCTGCAAGCTCAGCACCACATTAGGTTTTCTATGTGTATAAAAGACAAAAAGCCCCACTGGTGACAATTACAGAGAGCAGCTTTGCGTGCCAAGCTGGCAAGATCCACACAGCGCAAATGCAATGGAAACATGGCCTCTGTTGACGGTGGCTGCTGGGCAAGAGAGCCAGGTTATCTGCTGTCCATGTTTCTCATCGTGTCCCATTGGTTTTGGCATTTTCAGGCTGTGGTCCCTTCATTTGCAAGACAGCCAACGAGAAGGTGGAAAATGCTGATGCTCTTGCAGCAAATTGATTTAATCTCTGGGTGTCTCCATTGCGTCTGTTTCTTTTGTTGCCAGCGTGAGGCCAAAGGCTGCTCTCTGCTGTGAAGCTCTTTCCCTGGCAGCACACCCGGGTGACTTCAGTTGGCCGTCAGCGACAGTACAAGATGCCAACGAGGCCAGGGCATGTTCAGCAGGGTCGTTTTGTGTCTCTCTTTCCACCAGGGGGTCCGCTTCTCTACAGCGACGTGAAGTTTGTCTACAACTCACAGCAGCTGAATGGGACCCAGAGAGTACTACTGGATAACGTCATCTCGGAGGAGCAGTGCCGAGAGCTTCACAGGGTGGCCAGTGTGAGTCCTGCGGGGGACATGACTGCCACATGGGCTGAGTGCCCAATGCTCTCCCCAGCATCTGGCTTGTGAGAGCTGAATGTGTGATCAGCCCCTGTAGAGGCTCTGGGTTCATGCCTCGCTCTTGAGAGCTGCAACTGATGCCAGGATGGCTGTGGAGAGCAGTCAGATGCTTGCCTCCGTAACATACTCATAACTGCAGCACAGGAGCTGCTGCTCCATCTTGGGCTGTTCTTAGAAACATGCTGCAAGACAGAGCCCATGCAGAAATAGCTCTTTGCTCCATGGATGCTCATCCACAAGTGTGGCTGAGCCTTCTCATTCATTGTCATCTGAGCCTGGGAAGGGACGGAGGGTGCCTGAACATTCCTAGTCAGGAGGTGGGTGGCTGTTTTCCAGCATCTCAGAATGGACCATGCTCATGGAGAGCGGCAGCACCTTCCCACCCAATCCACCTGTTCCAGTGAAAGCAGCCCTCTGGGATTTGGGAAAGAGGGTTCCAGATGCTTCCATTGCAGCTCCCCCTCTCTTGGGGAACCAGTGCACCACTCACTTGTGTTCATGTCTTTCAGGGGATCATGTTGGCTGGAGATGGTTACAGGGGCAAAACCTCCCCACACACCCCGAACGAGAGATTTGAAGGAGCTACCGTCCTCAAAGCCCTCAAGGTACAGCTCCCTCCTCCTCCTTCTCCTCTCCCATGCCCTCCCTCCCAGCCAGCACACAGCACTGACCCTCTCTCGCCCCTTCTCCCTGCCTAGTACGGCTATGAGGGCCGCGTCCCGCTGAAGAGTGCCCGGCTCTTCTACGACATCAGTGAGAAGGCTCGCAGGATCGTCGAGTCCTACTTTATGCTGAACTCTACACTCTACTTCTCCTACACCCACCTGGTGTGCCGCACTGCCCTCTCTGGTGAGGGCTCAGGGGGCTGGCAGCAGGGCAGGGCTGGGAGGGCAGGAGGGGTTCAGCCCCCCATGGCGGATTTATGAGTGGGGGACCCAAGCGTGAGAGTAGCTCTGTTTTGCCTGATGCTTAAACTGGGCAAAGTCACTGTCCCCACAGCAGCAAAGGGTGGGCACTTCTGTCCCAAAGAAGCTCATTTCTGGGGTGTCTCTTGTTTTTCATGTCTCCAACTCTTCCTTTTTTCTCTTCCCTCTTCTCTTGCCTGCTCTCACTGTCCCTTCTCCTTTCCACTCCCCCCCTGCCCCAGCTCTCCATCTCGCTTCCTTGTAGTATGGAACAAGCAGAGCTCTGCATATCTGAGTCCTCAGATGTTGCCTTTTCTCCCCAGCCTTTCCTTTTCTCCTCTCACCTGTGAACACCACCTGGAGTGGGGTTAGGGAAGGCTCCCCACCATGACAGACCCCACAGAACATGTCATGTCCATCTCATCCACCCCTTCCCCTTTCCCATTCCTCCACATGATCCTGCCTAGGCCAGCAGGAGAGGAGGAATGACCTGAGCCACCCCATCCATGCTGACAACTGCCTCTTGGACCCCGAGGCCAACGAGTGCTGGAAGGAGCCTCCTGCCTACACCTTTCGGGATTACAGGTAGGAAAAAAGGGGGGCTTCCCCCAAGGGTGCTGTGAGACCCTCCCTGCTTTACAGACCCAAAGCTGGCACATCCCAGCCATGGCAGAAGTGAGATCCAGCAAGTAGTTTCTGATGACAGCAAGCGTTGTGGCTAAGCTTCAAGCCAGAGTTTAACTGTAATGGCTCCATGATATTTTAGGGTCAGGAGATCCCAGCTGTGGCCCACAGAGCTGTGTCTCTGCCAGATGTTTTTGGTGCAGAATGGGAGGGTGAGAGCTGGTGGGACCCAAGGGACGTTTTGAGAATTGTTCTCTACCAAAGGAGAGATCTGCTGGTTCTCAGCTGTGGCTCCAAAATGGGGGCAGTTTGGGTAGCCTCAACCAGCCCCACAGCAGGACGGCCTCTGCCTGGCAGCCCCCACCCCCGCCATGTCTTGGTGGAGCAATGCAGGATCTGTTCCGGAGGCGGGGGTCAGCCCCAAGCCCTCCCTGCTGCTCCCCTCACAGGGGTCTCCCTCTTCCTCCCCCAGTGCCCTCCTGTACATGAACGCGGATTTCGAAGGTGGAGAGTTCATTTTCACCGAGATGGATGCCAAAACTGTGACAGTAAGTTGGTGCTGTGAACCAAATGCTGTTCGTCAGCAGCCTGCACCGGGCCTCTGAGCTTCCCCAGGCAGCCTGTGGTTCCTACCTTGCAAAAAGCCCGTACAAAATCCTGCTGGCAGAGGTACACAGACCTTCTGTGCCCTGCCCCAAGGCTGCACCAAGCAGGAAACCTGCAGATCAGTGGGATGGCTGAGAGTCACCCCAGCCTGGAGGACTGCTGAGCTCCCACCCCATCTCGTGGCCAAACACGAAGCAATGCCCCTGTACATATGTAGTACCTGGCCCAGGGCAGCTCACAGTGGTGGACATTAGTCCCTGAGAGAGATGGGGATTGGGCACAAGCCCCTACCTCTGCATGGGGTTGTTCGGGAGTCTAGGCACACCCTCCGTAGTTGGACAGAGCATCTGGGCATCGTGCTGGGGCTCTGAAGTCCAGTCGATGCTGGAGAGTAGATTGCATCTACCTAAGACCAGTGCCAGAAGGTTGATTTGGTTGGCACTTCTGCCTGAGGTCCTGCAGGATACCTGTTGTGGACTCAACAGAGTGGAGAAAGAGGTGTGTCACAGCCCGTGCCAGGGTTAGCCTGAACCTCCCTGGAGTTACGCCATGGCCCTGTTTTGCCGTAGGTGGTCACCTGCAGGCTTTGCAAGGACTCCATGCCACCATCTCCTTTCTGCATGATGTTTGCATAGCAGGACCAAGCCTTACACCTCCCTATTTACCCCACATATTTTTACAGCTATGCCCAGAGCTCTGCATGTCCTCCAGAGCAGCTCACTGGGTCCTGGGGAGATGCAGAGAGATGCCCAGTAAGATCCTAGGTCCTGGACCATGACAAGCCCAGATGTGGCCAGTGCATGCAGCCATGCTGCTCCTTGCCACCTTGGTGTCGCCTGTTTTCCCTACAGGCTTCCATCAAGCCCAAGTGCGGGCGAATGATCAGCTTCTCGTCAGGCGGTGAGAACCCCCATGGGGTGAAGGCAGTTACCAAAGGCCAGCGGTGCGCGGTGGCTCTCTGGTTCACCTTGGACCCACTTTACAGAGAGCTGGTGAGTCCCTCCATTGTGATGTGAGGGCAGTTGGGGGGTACCCAGCATCCCAGAGGAACCTGGACATCTTCAGCCTCCAGTCCCAGCACGTCTATTTTCCCCCATTACAACCCCACAGCAGCACTCCCATCTGCTGCACCACAGGGACATGAGCTGGTGGCCCTGGGATCAAACAGTTTTCCCTGCTGGTCATGCTCCTGGGCACCCATCACCCTGGGTCTGTGGGGTGCGGGGCTGGGCTGGGGTGCTGAGCAGGGTGCAGGAGGGCTCTGTGCAGGGCTGGGCTGGCCATTTCTGACACCTAGTGGCAATAACCTGATGAACGCGAAAGTCCTCCACAGCCACCCACAGATCAGAGGCCAGAGTGCTGTGCAGCTGCTGCCACGTCCTCGAAGGTGGTTTGGCAGCCTGAAGTCCATGGGTCTGGGCACCTGGATGCCTTGGGAGGTCTGGGCTGTGGTGCCTTTCAACAGGCAACCTCCAAATTCTGTTTTAAAAGCCTGCTGTATCAGCCCCTGTCTCCCTTTGACAGCAATTCCGGTCTGTAAGAACAAAAGATAAAAGACCAAGCAAAATTAAATGCAGAGAGAGAGAGTGCAAACCCCTTTGCCTTGTGAAGCAGGTGGGCTGTGAGGTTTTGGGAGAAGCTTATTTTCAGACATGCACTTTATTGTCTCTCTGCTTTTTGGCACTGGCTGAAATTCCTCCATGTTTGGTGCATGTGTGGAAGATCAGCCCAGGGAGCTGGAAATCCATGTCAAGCAGAGGATGGGAGGATGGGAGGAGGGTATGTTATGGCAGTGGCTGCTAGTGAAGTGTGATAAGGGAACAGCAGTACATCAGCTCTGCCCCAAGCATGGCAGACCCTGCAGAGAGGAGGAAATTAGGTATTGAGGTGCAAAGTAATTTGATGAATTTTGCTGAGCAAATCCCGAGCACAAGTCTCAGGCTGTCCCCTGTCCTCTCAACCACGCTGCTGGTCCTTGGATGAACTGCTTGCTGTGGGTCCTCCCAGCAGGCTGAGCTGCGCTGAATAAGCTGAGCGCAGGCACTGAAGCTTTGCCGTTGTGGTTTCTTCTCTTCCCCTCTTGCAGGAGCGAATCCAGGCAGATGAAGTGATCGCAATGTTGGACCAGGAGCATCTAGGACCCAGTGAAATGAGTATCAACCCAAAGGATGAGCTATGAACTAGGCCAAAGACTTTTTCTATTAAATATTTATTTAATATTGTTAATCTTATTAGAACCCTTCTATTTTTGTACAGAGTCACTGTATAAATTAACAGGTTAATATGATTTGTGTCAAGAGTGCCTCTTCTGTGTTCAGCACAGCTCTTGCTGGGACCCCTCATCTCTATGCCAGCATCTCCCGCTGGCACTGACTCTGTGTCTGGGATTCCCTGTCCTTCCCTCGCACTTCTCAGGACTTATTCAGGCCCACTGTACCCCCTTGGAGAACCCCTCTTTTTCTTCCTCAGCCAGAAAGAGCTGCTTCTCTATAGCCTCTGCTGAGAAATGTCTCAGGTGTGATAACAGACCAGTCTTCCTGCCCTGGCTAAGTGCTGGCTGAACACCCGGGCAGCGCTGCCCTGGGGGAAACTGGAGCATGGCAGTTATTTCCATCTCAGAGCCCTTCACCATTTGAAATACACTTTTTAGGGAAAAAACAAAGCAAAACCTGTATCCTAGCAAAATGCCTATATCTCTGTAGCCATGCAAAGCTGGTGTTTGGGTATTAATTCTGAGCAGAGCTTCCAGAAATCACCTGCTGGGCAGGGGCATGAACTGTGCACAAGTGAGAAGGGGTTTAATTTGCAACCGACTCTGGTGAAATAGGGTCTGTCACTCACGTTCAGTCCCTGCTCTTGCTAATTGCCTGGGATGCATGGAAGAAAGTGCTTCACATCACATCCTTTGAGCTTCCAGCCCAGTGCTGCTGCTGGTAAAACCCAAAGTTAAAGTCATCATTTCCAGGTCTGTGTTGGGAAGCAGGTGAGAGGCTCAGGGATGTTACAGTACCATGTTGTTTGATGATCACAGTGCAGCTTTGTACTACAGATACCCTGGCCACATCCTCCCACCCTGACAGTGACAGTGCAGAAGCAGCGGATGTTCATGGTGTGGTAGCATCTCTTTGCTCAGGAATATGTCTGACCCAGTCTGAGGGTGTTGCATTGAAAGCATATGTTACTGTTGTGGTTTAACCCTGATTGGCAACCAAGCACCACACAGCCGCTCGCTCACCCTCCCCCTACCCCAGTGGAATGGGGGAGAAAATCAGGGAGGGAAAAAAAACCAACCAAACCCTAAAACCCATGGGCTGAGATAAAGACAGTTTAATAGGACAGCAGAGAAAAAGAAAATAACAATAACAGAATATACAAAACAAGTGATGCACAATGCAATTGCTCACCACCCAATGCCCAGCCTGCCCCCAAGCAGCAACCACTCCCTCCCCTGGCCAACTCCCCCAATTTATATACTGAGCTTGACATCAGGTGGTATGGAATAGCCCTGATGGCTAATTGGGATCAGCTGTCCTGCCTGCATTCCCTCCCAGCTTCTTGTGCACCTGGCAGAGCATGGGAAGCTGAAAAGTCCTTGACTAGTGTAAACAACTGTAAACAACAGTTGCTTATCACAAGAGATGTACTATACCAGTAACTACTGCTAAGCTAGTAAATCATCCCTCTACCACTGTTAAATTAACTCCCGTGCATGGGACCAGAGCAGCCCCTACCTCAATCAGAACGAGCACTGAAGTCACAGAACCGCCCACAGTCCAGACATAGGAACAGCTTTTATTTTGACCCAACAGCTGCTTCTGCTCCTAGAAAGCACTTCCTAAAAGGCAGGTTGCAGCAATCTTTACTGTTCAATTTACTGCAAGGCTGCTGTCTTCTCCAGAAAGCACTGCACTGCAGGGATCTTGGCTGGAGTTTGCATCCCTGAGCAGCTTTGCTCAGCTCCCTGCTGCATTGGCGCTTTCTCAGTCCTTTTCTGCTCCCCTTTGCCAGCTTTAGCATTCCCCAGGACTTTAAATCTGCAATAGGGAATTGTCTTTTCTCTTTGTTCATGCAGCTTGTGCCTACCCAAATCTTGCAGGCTCAGCAGCACCCTCTTCTCATCCAGTCACTGGCTGCAAAGGCCAGAGAGAAGAATGGTCTTTCTGCAGAGACCTCCTCAAAAGCTGGTCCAGGGCAAGATAAAGGGGAACTCGGTGCATCTGGAAAAACAAATGCCTAGACTGTGAAGGGGGTACTGTTACCACCTAGAAAATGATAGAAGGGTCATTTGCTGCACATCCTCCAATGTCAAATCTGCAGGGGAGAAAGCACTGAGTGTTTCCGAGCCACCAGTGTGGCTTGTTTCTTTGAGGTTAGCTCCCTTCCTTATAGACTGTTGAAAAGATTTCATCGTGTTGGCTGCCCCAGGAACTGCCCACAGTTTACCCTGCAGACACCCTTCTTAAATGCCTCCCCCGTAAATGCTTAAGCCCTCTTTTTTGAAATAGCCAGAGGAAAAGCTGGAGGGAAGAAGGGGAGGGCAGCTGGAGAGCTGAAACACAGGTTGTGTTGTCCTGTCTGCACCATGCTGTTGAATCCAAGGCTTGACACCTACATCCTGCACCTTCAGCGTGAGTTTGTGCTGCTACCCCCCTGACAACCACACCTGCCCAGGTGCATCCTGCAGAGCTGCCCCCTCCAAGCAGCTTGGTGCAGCCCCTGCCCTCCCAGGGGCTGCAGGATCCCACCAGATGGTCCTCCTGTGGGGAGGCAGTGGGGCTGGCGCCGGTCACGGTTTGTTTGCTGCTGTGGTGCCTAGCCAGAGCTGTGTCTAAACCCAGGGGAAATAAAGTAAACACAACATTTGGGCCTGTCTTTGTCTTTCTTTCCCCAAGTATTGTAAGGGGAGACGGGGGTGTGTGTGCTTTGTCTCATGATGGTGCCTCTCCCTTTGGGGTTTCCTGCCAAGAGCACACATCCCCTGTGCTGGAGGAGCATCAGAGGCACTGGTGTGGACAGGATTAAGGAAGGTTGTGTGTGTGCGCTTGCCTGCCTGTCCATCTCCTTTGCTCTGCGTCCAGCTGCCTAATAACTTACATACCATTGGCACATTTCAGGCAATCTGGCGAGCAGGAGGAGGGTGTCACAGCCCCTGTGCAAGGCTGGGGTGTACAGCAGGCTGGGGAGCAAAGCCGGGTGCTGGCTGGCTCCTGGTGAAACAACAGCTTTGGTGGAAAATGGTGGAGCAGCCTCAGAAGGATGCAACATTTTGGGACTCAATTGCAATCATGAACCCCAAATCCCCAAGAAGGGGAAAGACTCCGGGCTGCCTGGGCCGTGTCACTCACCACGCTGATCTGCCTGCGGTCCATGCCAGGCTGAAGCCAGGAAACAGAAAGGCAGTGAGTCAAGGGCACTTTTCCTGTTTGTTTGTTTTTCCAGCTCTCTGCTCTGGCAAAGTCTAGCTCAGAAGTGGATTTGTATTTCTGCTGCAACAGCAGAGGTTGTTGCCAAGTTTATTGGCACATTGTAGCCTTGCAGGAGCAAGTTGCAGAGCTTATTGGGACATGCACCAAAACACGATGTAGGCTTTTGAGTCTTGTATCCAAGTGGGATGGATTGCCACCAAGGTGGCTTGGCCTCTGAGAAATTAATTTTAACTCTTAGATTTGATGTTGCAGCCTGGAATCTGCCAGAGCTGTCGGGGTCAAATCGACTGCCTGCAGGGCACCCATGTCCCTGAAAAAAAGAAAGCTAACAACAACCACGGGTATACACTCCTCCTTGGTCAAATACCCCCCCAGGGACAACCTGAAGCACTAACATTTTTGCTTCCTGCTACATTGGCTCACATTGGTTATTCCCCTCTTGCCCTGCCAGTCTGTTAATTGCTGCTTCCCAAAACCCCTACATGAAGCAGCTGCCCAAGGAGGCAGTGCCCGAAGTCACGCCACTGAGAATAAAGCTGATGTGTATTTCAAAGCAAGCTTCATGGCTCCTGGGCCAGTTCTGAGCTCCTCTAGCCAAGGCTTGGCCACCTAAAGGAACCACAACCTACTTAAGTGTTGGCCATTTGTTATATGTGCCCTGGTTCTATCACTAGCAATGGGAGCGGTTTGGAGCTGGAGATGCTTGAACTGTATCTTAGTTCCTTGTTAACTCTGCTGGGCCCCTCCTAATACTAATAATATGTGCAGGGTGGGATTAGCAGTGTTGATTTGTGACATTCAATGAGGAAAAAAGAAAACGACTCATAAAGGAAACGTAATAGAATTAAAAAGTATTTAAAACAACTGAAGTGGCTGTGTGTGTGCATGTGTGTGTGCGTGCGTGCGCTTGGGTGCGGCCGTTGCTCTGAAGTGAAGCTCTGCACGGTGTTACTCAATGCCAGGGGATCTTTACTAGCAAGGAGCTTTGTTTTTGTTTTGACATTCAAGCGGGACTGAGCCAAGTTTGGTTGCCCTTTGCACAAGGCTGCTGCTAGGCATTGCGGCGGGGCTGGAGGAGCCCAGTCTGTGCCACAGGCATGACTTCAGCAACAGGGAGTTCAGTAATGTTTCAGGAAAAAGTACAGATGAAATGGATGCCTTCATAAGGAGAAGATGAATCATTGCACTTCACAGGCAGGGATGCATCAGCAGAGTGTGCAGAGCTGGCGGCAGCGAGGGCACCAAGGCACGGGGAGCAGTGGTTAGCAGGAGTCATGGTAGCCCAACAAGGCACCCAATGCCTTGTGCAGAGGGTAGGAGCATGGAAAACACCTTGTACAAGGAAAGAACCACCGACGGGGGCCAGCAGAAAGTCTGAGGTTGAGCCTCTTTGGGCTATAAATGCCTTACTGCAAGTGGCTGCTGGAAGTTTCCCTCCAGCCAAAAGCTCGTCCCTGAAACTTCACCTGAAAATAAGACTTGCAGGTATTTACAAATTCCTGAATCCACAGTCAAGGCTGAAACACCTAAAGCTCTTTATGTCCAGTGGCTACAGCGTCTAATGAAACCTGGGCATGTCCACAGGCATTAGCCTGTGAGACTTCTTGAGGCTTTAATTTTAAGCAACTGAGCCTCACCAATATTGCTGTGGAGGCTTAGGGCCATGTGGACAAGTCAGTCTCCAGCAGCCCCACTGCATGATGACTAATGCCCATTGATTCCAAGCTTATAAAATACAGTGTATTTGGACCTTTGTATGTCCCCTTTATTCCTCAGGAGCTAGACTGACAGCCCAAAATACAGCCGCTTTGATGACCCTTGGAAACCCAGCAACAGGCCCTGCAAGCAGACAGCCTGGCTGAAGACTCTCTTCTGCTGCTACTCCATCCCACCCAGCATCTGTGTCCCTCTTGCCATCTCCCCACCCTGCTGCTCTGTCTCTGCCCTGGCGATGGACAGTTTGGGCGGCCCCATCCCTGCCAGCTGCTGCACGTGAGGTTGGCCAGTCCCTGTGCAAGGGTCTCCCCACCTTGGAGGCAGCTGCTGCTGCTGGTTGTAGGTGGGAGCAGAGCCTGGACAGGTTTTCCAGCTTTGCATTACAGCTGCTGGCTGCCTGCAAGCTGCAGTGATTTGGCCAGGGGAAAGATGTGAGCAGAGGAAGGAGATGGAGTTTGCACTGAGCAGTGCTCAGCCCTCCTGGCTAAACCTGGGCAGAGCCAAGCTGAGCATTCACAGACAGCCAAACATCTTCCCATGAAAACCTGTCATTAAAAAAAAAAAAAGGTTGCTTCCTCCTGTCCACACCCTTGCCCAACCTGGGGGGAAAAAAGAACAAAACAGCTGGCTCTAATAGTGCTGGCAATGAGATAAAAATGGGCTAGTCCTGCTTTGGGGAAGAACTATATTAAAAAAGGAAAGAAGCATGCATGTTGTTTGTTTCCGCAACTGTTCCTATGCCCACACCCCACCAGAAGAGCCACTTTTTCCTGCGGGAAATGTTGCTGCTTGTCTGTGCATTGGAGTATGACCCTGCCCAGGTCCCACGATGCTGTTCTCTTCCCCAGGTGTGCATGGGTACATATATATGTGTGCTTCTCCTCCCACCACCCCATTTACACAGCAGGCACCCAAACCCAGCATATAAGGTGCCTTAGCACCAGCAACAGCACCGGCAACCCAGAACCAATGGAGCACAGCTATGCACGAGGCCAGATCCTGTACCGTTGTTCACCCCAGGCACAGGCCTGCCTTCACTTTGGGTCTGGGGGGCCCACACGGACGGGTGCAATAGATGCCACTGAGAATGGCAGGGCCCCCCATAACCTCCCGGAGCACAGTGTAGTCTGCGTGGGTCACTCGTCCATCCCCAGAGCACACACTGCACCAGCAAACTGCTGTCACCACAGGTCTAGTGGATGCCACAGCCACCCCAGCATTACTTTTATCTTGTTTTAAACACATGGTGAACGCTGGCACCAATTTTGTTTCCTTCTCATTTAGCAAAACTTTGTTATGCAAAAAAAAAAAAAATCATAAATGTCAACATGTCCCATGTCCCTGGCCACCATCCAACCCTGCCAAAAATAAGTTCCGCACACTGCAGGAACTTGAGAAAGAAAAACAGGCAACTCGGAGAGCTGCCCAGCCACCCTCACCTTGTTTCAGGGGCAAGGCAGGAGCCGATGAGTTGCAGGGGAGCGGGATTCAGCCTTGGTCCGGCTGGGCGGCAGTGGGCAGCATGCGAGGCTGCAGCAGGAGGATGAGGATGCAGGCAACCGCAGTGCGTGCCGTGGCAGCAGCAGGCAATGCAAGGGCCCCGTGGGCAAACGGAGGCAGGCTGGTGAGTGGACACGTTTGGCAAAGGAGCAAGTGAGCTAATGATCATTTCCAGGGGTGGTTTGGGTAACGAGAATGGCACTTCTAGTAGGTATTTCCTGAGGTTGAGCAGGGCAGGGCAGGGGGAATTAATATGAGCTCAGTTTAGCTTCTACCCCTCCTTTATTTGTAATGAGATTAACAGCAGAGATGGTAGCGGCACCATCAGTCTGCTGCCATGATGGGATGAGCTGATAAGCAGCTCCCACGCTGCCTCACATGCGAGCCCAACAGCTCCAGTACATGGGGAAAAACACCAGAAAAAACACCCCTTTTATCACACATGGCTTTTTTGCAATGGCCTCAGGGTGGCTTTGCTCCCAAGTTCGGGGGAAACACATTGCACTGGACTGGCCCATCTGCTCCTGGCAGTGCCAGGAGCATGCCTGACCTCCCAGTGCAGACCAGCATCACCATCCCCTCCTTGCAGTGCTTCTGCACCAGATGCCAGCTGCAAGTGCCGATCTAAAGGCTGGTCCCTGCTTTGTCTATGAGAAATGAGGCTGCTGCTTGCCACCAATATGCTTTTGGCAGCTCCAGCATAAGAAATGGAACCGGTCAGATTGACTGGGATGAGGCAGAAGCTGGAAAGAAATATGAATTCCCTGCAAGGCACCTCCCAGTTGCTCACAGTATTTTAACTGGACTTTAGCAAAGGTGGAGAAGAAATTCTCTTATGATCCCCCTCAAAGGAAGGAGAATGTGGACCTCCTGGCGAATCTTGCGAGGATCTTTGTTGCATCTGTGAAAGGCCTGTTCATGGCAAACCTAGAGCCACCTCTGAGTGTATGTAGCTCTAGTGGGGGAGTTTTGGCTGGAAAACCACTGAAACAAAAGCCCTGTATTTTAAAAGCCTTGTATTAGTTGCAGTAATTGGACACACACGGGCCAAGTGTGCCCATCCAGGGCACGGGCCCCAGCTGCAGTGCAGCATCTTGGCACCAGGCTCATCCCTGTAGGGCTCTCTGCAGTGGCTGGGCACAGCCGAGGCGATGCACGAGCCCGACATCCCCTTCACCACGTGTTAATCACTGGCCACATTGCCCCATGTCAGGATGCCCACAAAAACCATCTGGTGACATGCATTTCTGCATGAAGCCCTTCTTATGGAGCCCCATAAACATGTGCCTATGGCCCTGGGATGGCCAAGCACTGTGGGGGGAGCTGATCCCACCATTCCACAGGAAAAAAACAACCCACCAGCATCTTAAAACCAGTTTGCTGCCTCCAGGCACCTGGGGGTTGTTTGTTCATCTCCTTTAATTTCGACACCTCGTGTGAGAGGCTGGGAGCTGGCATTCACCACACCGGTGGTGCCAGCTCCAAGATTGTTTTATTTGATTTGCTGGCCAAATTGGGTGGAGACTGAATTTTCCCCTTTATTTTTGTTTTCAAAAAACCCTTCTGGCTCTGGGTGAGGCAGAAGGAGCTGAGTAGTTTCATGTCTATCTTCTCTGTGACAGTTACCTGCCTACAGCAGCAGGGCCACAGCCCTGCTTCTCCAAGAAGAGCAGCTGGGTGCAGGGGACAGGCTCGCTGGCCAGGTGGGAAAGCCCTCAGCCACCTCACACAGTATTTTTTAATCCCCCCCTCTTTGGCTCAAACACAATGGCAACAGCTCTAGTGCAAGCCCATCCCTCCTTTATCTCCGCAACGGGCCAAAGGAAAATGGGCAGCCTATGGCATTGGGAGAGGATGAGGCAGGCTGTGAGCTCCTTGCCAGTCCAGGAGTGATCACCAAAAATCCCAGCCTCATTGCCTGGCCTCATTTCCCACAGCTGCAGGGAAGGGATTTGTCACCAACGGTCCCCAGGGAAAGCCCTGAGCTGTGTGCGGTTGACACCCTGAGGTGCTCTGAGCAAATGCTTTCAGAACAACCATCCCCACATCGAAATGTGGCCCTGACAGCAGCTCTTAGGGATGAGGCGAAGTACATACAGACATTCTCCTCAGCCCGACTGTGCCCTGTGCTTTCCCAGGTGACTCACCCAGCCCTTGCAGCACCTCCGCAAGCAAAGCAGCCCAGGAGGGTTTTTCCCATCTCACTCACGGCTATGAAGAGAAGGATGTTCACGTGCCTCTTCCAAAAGCTCAGCCATGAGCAACTGATGTGCCGTGCTCTCCTGCACCCAGCAAACTGCCAGGTCCACCCTGCCAGCCACAAGCCCACGGCGCTGCCACCAGGCATTCCTGGCAGCTTGGGCTTGCCCACCCCTCTGGAACCACCTGAGATGCTGCGGGGAGAGTAAACGCACGAAACCCAGGTGCTGCAGGGAGTGAGAAAGCCCGGCTGATCACACACCTTGCCCCATTCAGCGAGCACCATGCATTTTCCTCCCTGTTTGCTTGAACATCTGCACGAGAGGCTGCACCCGGCAGTCGTGTCCCGCACCCTGCCAGTGCCCTGAAAGCAGTCTGACTGCAGGGCTCTGTGTGGCCGAGAGCTGCTGGCACGCCTGCCCACCCCTTGGCTGCTGCGGCCGATCATGGTGGCTGGAGCTGCTAGCATCACCGATGCTTGGGGGTAGTCAGGCCAAATGTACACATTGCGTTTGCTCTGGGAGCGTAACGAATCTGTAGTGGTTCCCCTTGAGGTGGAAGATGCTACATCCTTTCTCCACTTTCAGACTAATTACACTGAAACAAAAGGCGAGATATGCCATACCAGGAACGTTACCAAGCCTGCGAGTCCTCCACCCAGCAGGATTAGGTGGGAGCTCTGGGTGGCACGAATACAGATGCCGGCAGCCGGCCTCCCGCTCCTCTTGCTCAACCGCTGGCGCCACCAGATAAAAGATAACAAAACATTTCTCCTGCTCTTATGATGGGCCTAGCAGCAGAAGAAAATTTCCAGGTCAGAAACTCCTGCTGGGTAGCCCATGCTTCAGGCTATGCAGAAGAGGTGCCACCCCTCAGCACCTCTTTGCCCTAGCTCTGAACACCACATAGCACTGGCACGCAGGGGAGACCCAAGTGCTGCACACCCCAGGCACTGCCTTGGGTTCTCCCCTGCTGCCTTCAAACTGCATCTCACTTCCAGCACTTCCATGCTTTCCAAGGGATGACATGGCTGTTGGGTGGTTTCTCCGAAATACCTTCCAGTTTTCAGGAAAACCCAACAGGACTCTGTTTTCCCCTCCCTCGGCAGCTCTGCAAGTCATTAGTCACCATGCTGCCAGGCCACGCTAATCTGAAGGCAGCTCTGTCTTGCAGACACACTCAGTATGAACAGGGATAAACACACCACACGGATGCTCCCATTCTGCCCTGGGAGTGGGAAAAAGGCAGGGTGCTGCCTGGGAACAGGCCAGCTCTGGGAGCATCGCACAGACCTTCTCCCTCCCTGTCATGCCCGGCCACCCTGGTCAGCATAGCTCTTCTCTCATTTGCAACAGGGGTGCTCACAACCAGGTAACGCAGCATGAATGGGAAGAAAATCAGGCTTAGGAAATTTGCCCATCTTGGTATAGATGTCCATCTTGGGCACCCTCTTCTGCAGCTTCACTGGGTTTGATTTGGCTGTCTCAACTAGCTGAGTGCCTTCTCGAAGGTATTGCACATGCCTTGGCCTAACCAGGCATGCAAGGGTTAACCAGTGTGCTCCTTGGGCCCAGCATCACTTCAAATGGAGCAGAAGGAAGGCTCTACTCTGTTCCTTTAGAAGATGCAAAAAACAGTCAAGTGCTGCAGTTTGTGCTCCATGTTTTCCCTGACAGACTCTCTGGCTGGGCTTCATCTCCCGTGAAATGCCACAGTGCTGCTTCCTGGCCATGGGGGCACCACTACAAAAATAACAGAAGAAAATTAAAAATCAAATTTCAGTCAGCTCACTCTCTTCCTGAGACCTCTCCGACAGCAGCTGGTCACAGCCTGCATGGGACAGGGAGTGCCTTTGCCTTCACCTCTTCACCTGCCCCTCTTCAGCTGGCTGCTGGCATCCCTGGCAGGGCTTTCAGTCATGTCCAGTTTCCTCACCTCCGGGACAAGGCTGAAATAATCTGAGACAGCTGCTGCCCATGGCCTGACAGTAACGTAATTGCCTTAATGGTTTCTCGCTAATATTTTACCCTTGGGTGAAATGATAAGGTTCAGGGCCAGGTGGAACATGTTCAGCCATCCCTTCTTTGGGGCAAGCTGAGTCACTGCTGTTCTAGTTGTGCAAAACGAGTCTGTGTGTGGTTTTGCTGCATGTGTTGTTACCGTGAGTCCTTAACCTTCAATGCACAACACAATCCCGCCTGCTGATAGCTCTGGCTTCCTTCTGTTCAAGTCACTAATTAAGCAGCAATAAAGGCCAGAATATAAACTATAACAGAATTAACTGTCTTGCTACCCATAGCACTTAAAGCTGGAAGAAAACTTTCCTATCAGGAGAGCAAACTGTGCTCCAGGTATCACCCTCAGTGGCAGACAGGCACTGCCACAGGCTGCTCCTCTAGGAAAAGTGAGCCTTGCTCGGGGCTTTCAAAGGATGTTGTGGGTTTGGGGCTCAGGCCAGAGCCTAAATGCCAGAAGGGAGGGGACTGGCTCACACACACCAGCAAACTGGGTATTTGCTCAGCACACAGGGCTCTGCACCAGCCTTCTGAGGGCCAAATGCTGCCCTAGGGGGAGGGTGCTGGACTCTGCTCTGGGGCCAGGCTTCTTACACGTGAGCATTGCAGCACCTTCTAGGCACCTTGCCTTGTGCTGGAGGTGACCCGTTACCTCTTGTTTCTGTGAAAAACACCTCCATGCAAACACTCATGTTCACCTTCAGGTTGGAAACTCTCTCCAGGTTCAGCATGGGCTGCTTGACCATGTCCTTGGAATAAGAAATCAATGCATTTATCTTGCATTTCACCATGGTGCATGGATAATTAGATGCAATTGTGTAGCCACCCACACCTTTAATTAATCAAATAGTTTTTCACACAGCACTGTGCAATATTTTATTTCCTAACATCCCTGCTATAGACCACTAGGATCTGTTGTAACATTTCTTACTCAATTCCAGCACTGAGGGCTATGCAGCCAACGAGATGGATCACATGGGCAGAAATCTTCAGCATTGTTTTCAGAGGCAATTTCCAAGGAATCAGAAGCTGAATTAATCAGAGGGTCACAGAAGGATTTGGGAAAACAAAACAAAACAAAACAAAACAGAAAAAGAACCAGCCAACAGAAAAAAACAACCTTGGGAAGAAAATAGGAAAAACTCAGGAGATTCCTTGGGGTGCCATTTATGAGGCTCAGGAAAAACTGGATGAAATCACAGGCTCTCCTAGAAAACACCTTGCCAGAGTGCACTGCTCTGAGATAGAGCTGAAAAGTCCTTTCCAAGGGGCAAAACGGTCACCCCAACGTCTTCGCCTTCAGACCTGCTCCTGCCCAGCTTCATGTTGCAGCTCCTGATGTGGGAAAGTGCAGGTAAAGACTGGAGATGGCCAGGTAGGAGCGCTTGGAAATGCTCAGTCTGAATGCCGAATAGCTGAAAAGAAACACCTGACAAGCCCTTGTCCACACCTGAGAGGCGAGCACCCAGCTCACACCTTTGTGTGCAAATGAGCTGCTTGAGCACTCTTCCCTCTGGTCTCCCTGCAGGCCACGGCCACCCCAGCCAGGAAAGCCAGGCTGGAATCTGGAGGCCAGGGTAGGGGTGAGCAATGGGGACACCTGGGTGCTGAGCAGAGAGCCTGCATGGGCAGAGCATGGCCCTGGAGCCCAGATCCCACACAAGCGCTGCCTATGGCTGCCAGCATGGCATACCCCTCCCCACCCCTCAGCCAAGGTGGGTTCCATTCCTCTCCAGCTCCCCAGCTTCTCCTTGGGAGCTGCAACCTGTCTCCATGGCACAGCCCTAAACTGTGGTGGGCGTCTGCCTAGTGCTGGGGGCTGCTTTTACGTTTGGCCTCCCCTGGGGCAGAGCCACACGTGGGCAAAACAAGCGGGGTGAGCTTTTACAGCATGCACCGGCAAAATGAGCCAGAGCCAGCTCACAGCCTTCGAGCCAACAGTCCACAGGGAGCCCTGGGGGAGAGCCCCCCCCGCACGCAGCACCCTGCAGAGCCGCGCAGGCGCACAGCGGGGTGCTGGGTGCTGCAGGCGGGTCGGCCCTGGCAGGGTGCTGGGCTCCCCACCCAGACTGGCTGAGCTGGCTGCCGTGGGAGCCCGCAGCCGGCCGCTGGTGCTCCAGCCAGGTGCTGCTGTGGGAGTTCCTGGCTGCGGTGTGTCCTCCCTGCAAAATGTCTGGTGGTATTTTCTCAGCTGGAACAAGAGTTGTGTATTGCTCTGGCAAGGAGGACTTTTGCAGCCAAGGCTCTGTGTGTGCGTGGAGGGAAGGTGGAGCACCTCTCGTGCCCTCAGGGAGGGCACGCATGGCGCTGGGAGCCTGAGGTGCCGCTGCATGCTGGCTGTGGCTGCAGGGTGTTGCAGCACGGGGTAACCATGCAGGGCTGTTTGCCTCCAATGTGCTTCCAACCAGCCTGCCGGGGTGGGTAGGCTCTGGCTCTGGAGAGATCTCTGGGCAGAGGTTCACCAACCGAGGGCACAGCTTCAGGCTTTTTGCACCCAAAAGCTGCCTGGGGTGAAAGCAGTCATCTCTCTCGGTTTGGCAGCTGATGGCTTTTGGTCTTCACTTTCTGAATTTCTCATTTGTGCTGGTGTTGGTTGGCATGGGCACAACACTGGGGATTCCCTGGGTGCGCAGCGAAGGGCAGGAGAGCAGCAGCTTTCCCAAGAGGCAGCTACAGTAAAAGTTGCTCTGAAACACCCATCGGCCACTTGCTTATTCCACCCGTGCAAAACAAACGAGCAAGGGTTGCTGCTGCAGCTCTTCCGTGGGATATGCGAGGGGAAAGGCGTTGAAATGGGCAGTTTTATAAAGCCCATGGCCACGCTGTGAGCACAGGAGCCGTTTGGGGGGGCTGAGGGGGGCACACAGGCTCGGTGATTCGGGTTGCACCTGCCTGTGGTGGGGAACACGGGACCACAACGGCGGCAGGAGGGGGGCTGGCACCGTGAGCCCTCACCCGCCCCGGCCCCGCCAGGCCAGCCACAGCCACCTGGAGCTGCAGCGAGTCCCTGCACCCCTATTTCACGCTGTCGGCGGCGGAGCAGCCCCCGATGCTCGGAGCAGGGCCGGGCCCGCAGCGGGTCCCGCTAGAGGGCAGTGGCTCCCCGCCCGGCTCGGCTCGGAGGCGGGCGGGCTCGGCCCCGGC
>VZTL01066375.1:87476-114809 GCA_013400535.1 Scopus umbretta | reverse complement strand
AAAAAAAAAAAAAGACATAGCAAGTTTTCACACTGAGCATGTTAAATACTTTGAAATCTAGGACGCTGCTCTTGGAAGTGTTACAAAATAAAATGATAAAACAGGCTTTCAGTACCTGGCCCCTCCCCCCTCAACTGCAAAGTAACACAGGAATCTCAGTATGAAAAATACAAATATATTTGTCCAGTGACGAGTCATTTGTTACAAGGTATACTGTAAGCGTTTTGCATAAAAATAATAATTAAAAAAAAACAACAGAAAAACAAACAACATTTTATTGTGGTTCTGTCAGACCCGGTAGCCCAAGAAGAAGTAAAAATTGGCATGTTATGCTGTAGGAAACAAAAATTACACATACAAAAAATATTTATATACACACACTTTACAGGGTAACCATCTTGCATTACTATTTAGAGCTATCCAAAATAGGCTTGCACAGTTACCGATAGGCAGTCTTTGAATGCAACGTAGACCTGGCACAGACAGATGGAGGATGCTAACAATATTGGACTTAAATGAAATATGTGGCACACAGCAGGGACCAGAAAACAGCCACTGCATTGAAACGAGATTATCTGGTTGTAGCAAGGTAGGATGACAAGTCATTTAAGCTGCTTTTTTCATCTTTCCCCAACCAACCAAAGTCAGGCTTACTGTTAAAAAGAGCAAGCCAACTTGAAAGCAGCTGTGCTGACCTGAGCTCCTCAGTTTAGGTTTGTTTTGTATACATTAGAGTCTCACTACCTTGGCCAATATAAATGCAAAACCACGCACTCAGTTCAGTTACTTGTCCACAGGATCACTGGCAGTCAGAGGAAATGCCTCAGAGCACAGCTGCTGTAGAACCAATAAAGAAAAAACAGAGAAAAATCAATTTCTCATGTAAACATGACATTTTGCAGTAGCAACGTTCATATTACCAGGAACTAGTCCTTGTTCCAAAGCAGCTGGAAATTTCTTTCTTTTTTTACCCTCCACTTCTAGTGGCTCATTATTTAGTCTATAGTCACCAGCAACAAACCACAACAGGCTCCAGCCTATTACAGATATATAGAAAGATGGTTCTACTTCACCTGGCAGGAAACCAATCTAGCATGGTCTAAATAAAAGATTGTCTGGGTTTAGGATAGCTGAAGCCCTACAAATCAGTGTGCAGCTCTGAGTTGGTCCTCCGTTCAACTGGAGGCTAGGCAGGCAAATCCCTATGTTAAGCTAACCAGGCTGCATATGTGGCAAAGCCTAATTCTCTAGCTTAAATGTCAGTAGTAGTACAGAATGGCTAAGGTTGGGTGGGGGACAGAAGTCAAGAGGGACCGATGGCTGTATTTGCGTTTATATTCTGAAACAAGCAAACCAGGACACACACATGAATGTAAATTCAGAACAAGAAGAGACAGCAGGTTTGGTTTTTCCCAGAGAAGGAGAGGAAAAAGGAAAGAGCAGGTTGCAGGTGGCCGTAAGCGCTGGCCTGCCCAGCAAAGTGCATGTGCTGTCTCCGCTGGAGAATATTACACATGAACAGAGCACTCAGCTCCGTGGGAAGAGGCTGTTTAAGTGCGACGTTCAGCAGATCGATTCCCATTTATTTTTCGGATGAACTGCCAGTTCAGGGTTTGGTGGCTTTGGGCTTTTTGCATTTGTTTTTAGGGTTGGATTTTTTTTTTCTTTTGCTTTTTTAAAATTTATTTTAATCTTCCTGCTTTTCAAAGTGGGATTGCTGGATGAGAGACACAAGTTTGCAGGTCAGGACGCCCACAAGGTGTGTGAGGATTCAAAAGTCGAGAAAAGAAGCCCTCTCCCCAAAGGAAAACATGAAACAAGAACAATGCCTTCTCGAGAAGGTCAACGGCTTTCAAGGAAATACCACCCGCCTTCCCCCTTTGCTCAGCTCTTCCCCTTTGCAAGAGCTGGGGTGGAGGTCGCAGTCCAGGAGTACGACCTAGACAGCATCAAGAGCATAACTAGCATGAGTGAGCAAAAAGGCTCCCTCCGCCCTTCGTCCAGGGGTGCAGTACCAAGCAGAAGGAAGACAAATGAAGGGCTGAGCAGTTTGTGGCCGAGGCAGGGTGGAGCAAGGTCCGCGGAGCTCACTCCCCTTCCTCCTTGATGCGTTGCTGTTTGTTGCGCCGGGCATCCATGTCAAAGTTGAAGTCGTTCCACTCATCGCGGGGCGGGAAGGAAATGGTCTGCCGGAGCGTGAAGCGGACTGCATCAATGACCCGCTCCCCCCGGGTTTCGCTGGAGCCCACGCTGACGGTGGAGGCGCCGCTGGGTGTACGCAGGAGGTGGGGAGGGGAGGAGAAGTCATGGAGCTGCCGGTGGTCCAGGATGCCCTTCCAGATGGCATGGCGGAACTGCTCCGGGATCTTGAGGCTCACCAGATCCTGCAAGGCAAGATGGAGGGCTTAACAGGGCAATCCCTGGGCAAGCTGGGCTCTGAGAGTAGAAGCAGCCTCTGGGCCACCCTACAAACGCCTATTAACCAAAGCTGCTAAAATCCAGGTGGCCATGATGCACTGTAGAAGACAAACCACTAATCCTGAAGGTGGTGGTTCACTTCTGAACAAACGTGTAGCCATGAGGCAGCAAGGACTAATGACACAAGGTCTGTTTTGAAGTTACACAAAACACACATTCATGCATAAGATATGGTGACCTAAAGCTGGATGTTTAACTGGACTGCAAAGCCTCCAACACAACCTCAGGAGATCTGCTGGTTGCCTATGGTGGGGGATGCTGAGCTGCAGAAATTCAAGGGCTTTGAAAACTTCTGTGTGTATTTCAAAACCTACAAAAAGGATTTTAGAATCCAAGTCTGAGCTCCAGTATTCAAAGCTCTGGGTCTGACTCTATAGGAACTGCCTTAATTACTTGAACATAACCAAAATTTAAGAACAGACACATAACCTTAGAAAACTTGGACTTTGAGGCCCCACCATCTCTGGTGCAATACCTGAGGGTGGCATTACCTAAACTCTAGGAAATGAGATATCAGATTCTGAAAAAATTAGCAACCAGCTTTGGTTAATTTGGGTCAGCTTTTCTAATTAGAGCAGCAGCAGAAAGAAGGCAGCCCAGGCTAGGAAGCAAAAGCGCCAGAGCCTTGCAAAGTCTCAGGGCAAAGAAAGGGGACAGCCAGCTCTGAGGAGAGCAATGGCACAGGAGAGGAAGCAGCAACCCTGCAGCAAAAGCCATGCAAGAGAAAAAAAAAAAACAACAAACCAAAAAAACCAGCTGGGCTGAGATGCCAGTGGCAAGGGAAGATCGTTAAGGTAAGGCCAGAAAACAGAAGCAGGAAGGGAAAAATGCAGACCACTTCTGGACAGCCTACTTGTCTGCAGGCAACTGAGGTGTTTCAGAGCAGTGTAAACTGAAACCAAGCCTTGCAGAATTAACAGGCATATGGGCTGGGGCCACTTTGGGGGCTAAAATGCACAGTGGTGGGGAGGGGGAGACACTCTTTCTCTGTGCCAAGCAAGGCAGTTACAACGCTGGCCCTGAGTCCAGCCTCTCTTCACCTCACAGTAAGTCTTCTCTGTGTGCAACGGCCTTAAATCAAACTAATCATATCAAAAAAAAAAAAAAAGTATATAGTGAGTCTGGATTTCTGACCTGTTCCTACAGCAGGGCCAAGAGTGCAAACAAAGGAAATTGTGAGGAGTTACTTACATCCATGGAGTAATGCTCAATCTGATAGATGGTGGTCAGCCCCTGGGTCGTGAAATAATCCACACAGGATGAGCAGCCCAACCTCGCTAAGAAGCTGCAGAGGAGGAAGGAAGGAAGGAGAGAGAAAAAAGGATCACCCTGGCTGCAACAGCCCAAACCACAGAAAAACCAAACACTCAGCCAACCTGCAGCAACAGGAAACAAAGCTTTCACCCTTGGCTTGACCTCCAAGACATCCCAGGCCAGCAAGCCGCATCGCTGCCACATCAAACAAATGAGGGAGTCCTTCAAGCTTAGCTCCTAGCAGACAACCCTCATGGCAGCACCTTGCCTTAGTCAAGAGCCGGTGCTACACAGCCTGGATCTTGGGGCAGGAAGGCTCACGGGGTCCCTCCTGCCAGTCACTTCACCCAGAAGGTGGCTGAACCCGTGGCAGCCTGCTGCACAGATAGAGGGCTTCAGCAAGGCAGTGGGTCTGGTGCTCAGACACATCATGCACACAAAGTACTTCAAATCAGCACATTCCTCCCTAAGTGTAAAAGATTCCTCCTTTATGGGCAGCATCTTTCAACCTATTCAACCTCTGACCCCAGCCATGGCTTGTCAAGTGGCCAAAGTGGGAAAAAAAAGAAAAAAAAGAAAAAGAAAAAGAAAATGTTTTCAAGACTGCCTGGTGCCCTCAGCTCCACTAGTCCAATAGATGCTGCATCCCTCAGCTTTCTTGCAATCCTAATGTCCCTGTTTCTCTCAGCTGCTCAGAGGTGGGGGTTTGAGGCTTGGTGCCCAGAGGGTGCCAGCCCTGGGACTGCCAAGACCCACTGGGATCCAGTGCTCCAGAAGAAGAGGGCATGAGGGACCTGGCAGAACCCTTCAGGCTCCTGACATGAGGCCTTGGCTCCCTGTGTGTAGGAAACGTGTGCCGGGCAGCCTGCCTCCGCTCACCTGACGATGCTGCAGTCTGTGGGATATGGAGGAGGGGGAGTACAGTGGGACGTTGAAGGCATGGAGAGGGGAGGAGGCAGCGCCTGAGTGGGGCTGAGGCCATTCATGTCGCCGGTCATGGCCATGTGGGTGCCCATCATGGGAACTGGAGGAGAAAAGAAGGAGGAGCACATTGTTACCCAGGCATCCCTGGACCGCTGCTTTGCCCCCAGCGTGGTGCCAAGGGAGAGCACCCACAGCCAAAGCAGCCTTAAATCCCCTGCAAAGTCCCACACAGAGCAAGCTCATGGGGAATTTCAGGCAAGGCCACAATGATAGCACATGGACCAGATGACAGACAGTCCTTCAGGAGCTCTCCCCTCGCCAAAGCAACTGTCGGCAGCGCTGCTGCATCACTTTCCCTTACAAACAGGCTCGGTAGAAACTTAAGCAAGCCACAAGCGTCTCAGCTTTCCCTGCTGCAGGAGAGGAGCAGGACAGAGCCAGTGGAGTAACCCAATACGGAAGCCAAACAGCTTTGTTTTCAGAGACACTGAGAGCACCCGAAGGGGATCAGCAACAGGTGTGGGCAAGAGCCCAGTGCTTTAGAAAAAAAGAAAAAAAAAGAAAAAGAAAAAAAAAAGAAAAAGAAAAAAGAAAAAGAAAAAGAAAAAAAGAAAGCAAAAAAAAAAAACCCCAATAAAAAAACCCCAACCAACCAAAAAAAAACGACCACAAAGAAACCAAAACCTCCAAAACCCCCCACCCAAAAAACTCAGCCCCCAGAACCACATCTGGCATCTTGGATTTACAGGGCTGCTGGGCATTCTTCGGCAGCCAGGAGGAAGCAGGTTACAGAGCTGTGAGATGCAGATATTTCTTTTGAAACTAAGAAGTGTCTTCATTGAACAGAGGGGAAGAAGTTTGCCAATGTTTGCATCTCCTCTACTGGGAAAGGAAGAAACAACAGCTCTTGAAAGACAGGCAACGGTGCAGCCAGCCAGATCTGCAGCAAGAAGTAGCTCTGTTCACCCCTGTGAGACTCAGAGCAGGATGCTGAAGCTTAGAGAAAGCAGGTGACTTGCCCCACCGCACAGCAGCGAGCAGTATTTGGCTCTGCAGGTTCCCAGCCCTGTTACCACAAATGACTCCAGGCTCCCCGGACTAACACTAGCCACTTGGAGATACCAAGTGTCCTTCCCTAGATTAGTGGGGTGCACGCACAGAGCAGAAGAAGCGAGGGTTTCTTACTGTTGGTTCCCATGCCGTCGGGTATGGTGGTTGGGGTCAGGGCATTGCGCTGCTGGGGGTTAATTAGCTGGCTGACCGAGGGCAGCTTGTTCATGCTGTTCATTTTGCTGAGTGGTGGAGAGTTGGAGCCATAGGATGACTGTGACTGCATGGAAGTCCTGCAAACCAAGGAGATGTTAGGATAGGAATTACAGAGGTTGGTTGTTAAAGAGCGTGCATTCAAGGGGCTACCTTTTTTTTTTGTTTGTGGCAGTGATGAGCTACGCTAGTAAAATCACTGACACCATGGGAACATCACAGATAAAGATCATTGGCGAGAAAGTCAACAGGGAATAAGAAGTTTCCCAGATATTCTGGGCATTTAAAAAACAAATGGTGAAATACTGATGGAGGGAAGCTTCGCTTTTGGTTCAAACTTTTTATTTAAGGAAAAGTTTCCACTTAAGTTTTTCAGTTGAAGTGAACATACACAAAGCCAGCAAACAGCTGCCAAAATTCAAACCCAGTATTTTTTAGTTAAGCTCTCCTTGTGGTCAAAGGCTTTTTCAAAAGAACATCAGCTGAGGAAGCTATCTCAAAACATCTTAACTACCCCTAAAACCTGACTGCAGAAACAATTTTCTGATCGGGTCACACTTACCACCTTGGTTTCTCCAAAATTCCTAGTTATTCATATAATCAGGTTGTTATCAGATATACATGTAACAGCCAGAGGCTCTTTGCCCAAGATAGACTGCATACACCTTAGAGACCACTACTGAGATTGTCAGAGCTGCCTGGGACACCAACACGCAGCTTTTGCTGGTGTTAAGAACTCTGTATCCAAACCCTGCAGGCTGCTTGCAAAGAGTATCAGATTCTCTTTACCACTTGACAACAGCACTAGCCTCCCTCAAGTCCAGGCAGCCCCAAACTTCATCCAGCTATCCATGAACTGGGCCAGAGAAGCCTGCTGGCAAGCTCCCCCTCCCCAGCCCCAAGGGTCCCAGCTGCAATCCCGCCTCGTAAGCAGTCCGGAGCGCAAAGACCAGACTGCTTCTGAACAGCAGCCCAGTTCCCAGATCGAGTTACGGCTGCGGCATCCCATCTGGAGTGGGGTCTTATTTGGGATATGCAGAAAATTATTATTAAAGCGGGCCCAAGAGCGCAACTGGCAGAGCAATGCCATGCCACAAGAGAGTGAGTTTTTCTTTCTCTGACACCAGGGGCATTTGCAAAACTGGGCAAAGTTGCTGGGGAAGCAGGCACGCTTCCCAAACACGGTGTACCCTCGCAAGCCATGCTCACCCAACAGAGCAGAGGTCACCAGGCTCGCCACGGAGCCCGGCATTCGTTTGGCCATATCACGGTGACCCCGTGGTGAATGTGTAGGGGCATATTCCCATCTTATTTTCCATTGGAAAACTTGTTCGTCTGGGTGTAACTGGTTACACCAATTCCTGGGAACTCGCTTTCCTTCTATGCAAAGAGAATAGTTATTACTTCAAATAAGCGAAGTGTAAAGGAAAGAAAAGGCTTATTCCTAGGTAATTTATTAACACGTTCAGCACTCAAGGTCAAGTTTCATACAATTACATTGTCTCTAGCTTCCTGCAGTTTTAAGACTTGCAATGCTGGGTGGAGAAAACATCTATGCTAACAGGCTAGAGTATCTAAGGCCCTGAAGAAATGTTATCTAATTACACAATTACAGGAGGTACAGAAGGGTGTGAACTGTCCTTTGGCAGTGAAGATGCAGGACAAGATCCAGCAAACTTCATAGACTCAAGGAAGTGGAAAGCACAAGAAGCCTCACAAATTAATATTAACAATGGCAGCAGCTCCCAAGGGGAAGTGAAACTGAGCCATGAAGTTCAGACCCAACTTTTCAGGGTAAGAGAATGATTCAGATCTGAGGTTTCAATTCACTAATTATAAAATTGAGGCCAGCCATGAAATTCAAGTCAGGTTGACACCACCCTTAACCTAAGAGCCTTCTGGATTTAGGACCAAAATTAATATTTCTACTTTACAGGTTCAGGCACCTATCCTAACTGAGCTTCAGCTGAAATTAATACACACCCGAGTAGCCTCTTAGGGCAAAATCTGCATAATATGCAAATGAGGAGGTCACCATATATACAGTGAAATTCAAAATAAAATCAATAAAGACTTTCCAAAAAAGATTTAGTTGCATTGCTTAAGCTCAGGACAGAGAGCTCATACCTAGAAACTTTTTTTTTTTTTTTTTTTGAAAGGATGCCTGTTGCTATGAAACAAGATTCTCCAAGGAAGTCAGTACCACTACTGACCTAACTTTGCCCTCTACACCACCAACAGTTATCTCAGCAAAGCTAGTTAAAAGACTACAAAATACTTCAGGGATTAAAAAAAAAGAAGCAGCAAGCAAACACAAGCCAACACAAAGCACCCTACACTATAGAAAACAAATGCATACTTTAACATATAGCTTAAGGACTCCATTCTTATCTCCTTCATACTCATAAGAATCAAGATTAAGACAATCAAGCTCAAGTGAATCAAACAGGAAACAAAAGCATTTTTCTTCATATCCACACTCGTTTCAACTAAACCACTCCATCATGGAAGCAGATGTATAGGAGGTATAGAGAAAGCCATCTAGCCAAATAAAAGTCCCAAGATAAACGAAGATGCAAAATTTTATTGAAAATTAATGTCACACATTAATACAGCAACAGCCTCAGAAACACAAGAGAATTTTTTTGGTATTAAACACATGGACTACATAGTGTTTGAGGATTCATTTAGAATATATTGCTTTTTTCTCAATTTTTTTTTAAAACAGGTATTATAAAAATGCCATGCACAGTGATTTTCATTAAAATTATACTTACTATGTCTCAAGAAAGATTAGAAGTAGGAGCATTAACATTTCTTTGATATCAATGCCAGTGAAATGCATTTTAATATCAAGGTATAAGGACTTCAATTAAGAGACTATTATACTTCTTGGAACAGTCTGATACGAAAGGCACTGAGACGCATTCTGCAACTGATTTTCTCTCTTCAAGAGGCTATGTAATTATTTAGCCAATAACATTTGTATTTATGCAAGCTCATATGAGGGCAATTGCCTCTCATGCTTCAAGGCATATACTGATTGTCTCAAGAGGTCAGGAAGGAACTTCCTTCTCCCACATATGAAGCACAGTTCAGCTCACAGGTTACTGTGTATAATTCTGCACTTTCCCAGCTCACTGGATATCAGCCTTTCACCAGAGGTAGGAAACTGTTTGGATAGACCGATTACCTGATTCAGTAAAGTCCTAGAGTCCTCATTCACATTAGATGAGCACACCGTCATGTAAGCAGCCTTAATGCAAATGACATCAAAGGTTCATTAAGTGCAAGAATAGGACAGCTCAGGCTCAGAGAGTTTAAGATTTCACCCAAGCCCCTGTGCCTACAGTTTGCTATCCCTGAAGATCTAGAGCTAGTCACAACACAGACACCCAAGTGGAATCAAAGCTGGGCCAGCCTTTCCTTACAGTAGCCACAGCAAGTGCAGGAAGGATTATATCCCAAGTTCACACATGGTCAACGTGTCCTTTGGCAATGCTTTTTCAAGTAAGGTTGCCCACTGGGCTGCATAACACTGGGATGTCACTGATGTAGTCTAGTAATGGCATACAAGTGACACAGATGATGCTCAGTTGCACTCATCCACTTTGTAGGCCCATGAAGCAGGACACTAAAAAGCAGAGAGGTGCCCTGGCTCTCCACATCTCAGACAGCTGCTATTCTAAAGCAAGCAATAGTGCATCTTTTCAACCACACAGGTGGTTTACAAGCTTGGTAACTAACTGGGAGCATAGAAAGGAAGACCCCTGATGGTCACTAGGCAGTCAGCAACTACAGCACAGTGACAAGGGTGGCGATAACGACTCCCCTTAGATTTCAGGTATGGGAATTTCCCAGGGCAGGCAGTGGATGCAATCTGCTCTCCAGGGCATTAATAATACAGGGATTGGTTATACATCAACTAGTTGACATAGACTGATATGACCTGACTGACTGATAAGGCCCAATTAGTCCACTTGGTTATTCCTTGAAAGGAAAAGGCTTACTTTTCTGAAGCCCCAGAGATGACAAAGAAGCAATCAAAAGACAGCTGGGAAGAAGTTTTCTTCTTTCATCTGCAGAGGACAGACTACAAAGCAACTTCAATTGCTCCCAGCTCCAGGTTATTTGATTTAAAAAAAAAAAAAAAAAAATGCACCTTCTAAGATAATCACCTAGTAGCTGGAGAGCAAATCAAGTCACCATTAAGACCAGTTTCACAATCATCATCCTTTTATATGTAAGGAAGACAAACCGAAAAGCCTTTCCAGAGGACAGTGGCCTCCAAATAATTTACATTCTTGTTTGGTGGAAGTTCCAGCTGCTGTATTGCCCATCATGGTACAACAAATTTCCTAGAGGTCAAATCAGATGATGAACTGGAGCATGAGCTGGAATCTCCCGGCACGGGCTGTGGATGCCTTGTATCTTCTTGTGGGCTGCCTCCTCAAACTTGCTGGTGGACAGGCCCCGGAGCAGAGCTCTAGATACAGATTAGTGTGTCCCTGTCACAGTATTTCTGTATTGGCATCCATAAGCAGACAAGACCAAGACCCAGGAATAAACATTAATTGGAAGGACAAACTGACAGTGCCAAGCATAATGCTGCATCTGGGCTGCATTTGCAGTTTAGATTCCCATCTCTCACAGGGAAGGGAACAGTATTGCCTTTCTTCTCCCAAATAAAAAGGCACAGAGCAATAGTTGTCTGCAGTTTCCAGGCAAAGTAGAGGTACCTGATTTGTTTAGCTTTACACAAGGACCGATGGTAGAGCTGCAACGGTATGAAATAGTCACTGCTAGTATTTAATTAGTTATTATTTATACTTAATCACAATATTCGGGCCTCTTTTCCATCAGCCCTCCCCCACACTGCTATGGTACAAGTCTTGCTAAGACAACGAAGGAGATATCCAGAGATGGGATATGGCTCCGAAAGGAGATGTTAGCATGAGTCATCACCTGCTCAGATCACAGCTCTTCTGCCTGGAAGCAGATGATGTGATGTTCAGAGATAAGAGTCTTCTCCCACTGGATCAAGCTTCTTTCCTTGGTGGGTGGCCAGGAGGCACCATTTGGGAGACACCTTCTCTTCCGGCTGTGCCTAACTACAAGTGTGTCAGAGCTGGGTACACACCTGCCCCAAATAAATCCAGCATGGACTGCATTGCAGGCACACAGGTCCCTGTCAGTATTGATCCAGTCCTCTGTGTTACTCATGGGCTGCTGAGTATTTGCAACTGAGCTCTGATCCCCAGCCACCACTGATCTGGGCAGACACCAGTCCACAGGGAGCACCTTTCCTGGTGTACCTTCAGTAACTTCTTCACATTTCTACTTCCTGCAGCTGTCAACATCAGAGAGTTCCTCAGGAGAGATGCCACTGCCTGAGAGCGTGGGTTGAAGGACACTTCTCTGCCAGCATCAGGGACTGTTCTTCATGTAAGGATGTTTGAGCACCTCTTTGTGGTGAGAGACTCAGCAGGCATCATGCCCACCCTCAACCAGCTCCTCCCTCATCACCAGCATGCACACCTAGTGCCACACTCACCTTGTCAAGACCCATACAAATGGCCTTCAGAGGTAGAATTTGATAGAAGCATTGTGAGGGTTTACAAGTCCTTGCTGAGAAATGGTCTCCTGTGCAGGAACTGCTAAGCTAAGATGCACTTCACAGACACAGTAAGCAAAAGCCACTGGTTGCAGGATTAAGGGACAAAGTGGGCATGGCCTGAGGCCACTTGGCCGAGTCAGCTGTAAAATATTCTGGCACTGCTTTCCTTTGATCTGTGAGGTTTGTAGTGATGGGGTAAAACATAGTAGGATTGATGAATACTCTAAAGCAACTTTTAATAACTGCTGATGTCTGCAAGGAAAGGGGCGAGATCTGACCCCTTTTCACAGGTAGGGCAATGAGCAGTTTTGGACACTCTACCCTTTACACCCTCAGCTGCAAAGGGACAGGGACACTGGGCACACATGGATGTCATTACGCAGAAAGACTCCAACCTCCCGTTCACCTTGTGCAGCTCAGCCCACCACTTGGATCGAGCCCACAGAGTCATTTTCTAATGTCAGCAAAGCTGGATTAATGCCATAAGTGCTGGTGCAAACTCAAAGTCACCCACTCTTCCCTACAATTTTGATGTATTTTAGATCAGACCCTTTACAATTAGAAATAAGGGGAAATAATTCATGATGCAAAATTAGTGGGCATTTCTACAGGAAAAAACATTGATTTCTTACCAGTGCCAATTCATATAATCATTACCTCCCTCTGTCCAGCAGTACAAATACTTCATCTACTTACACTATTACTGCATGACCAGCATTAAAACAGGCCAAATTGATTATCACAGACCTAACCCTCTACCATCCCCCCAGCCCATGAACACTTTTTTAATTTAAACAAGACAAGAGGCATTTTAAAATTGAGACCTGCTCAGAGAAACTCCACTGAGTTTCACAAATACAGAAGTAACAGGAACGAGTATCAACAGGTTACAAAACCAGGAAGAAAACGTTACACCAAGACAGACAACATTGTGGTTCCTGACCTCCCAATGCTATGGGATACAGCTAAGAGGTCTGTAGAAGTGTCTGTTGTTTTTGCAAAGTTTGAGTCCCTTCAGGAGATTACTCTCACTATTTACTCTGCTGCTATCAGGCTGTGCATTTGCCCCACTGTTCCTAGTCCCACCAGCCAGGCAAAGCGACCCCACCAGCTCAGTTTATGGATATACTGATGGGTTTGAGGGGCTGGAATGTTTTAGGATGGCATCGGTCTGTTTCGGAGGGTCTCTCCTTGAGTCCGTGAGTTCACTCCTGAAGCAGGCCGAAAGGAGACTGTAGAGAAGGAACCAGAGAAAAGCAAAAGATGAACGTACAGGACCCTTCACCAGCCACCATGAAAGAAACAGTCACCTTCTACCTTCATGATCACAGTGTGGGCCTTGAAGGAGGGGAAAAGCAGATGTTTAACACCTACAGTGAGGGTATGTGACAGGGAGATTTAGAAAGCTGGAAAGCCCCAGGTACAAGTGAGTGCTTGGCAAGGAAGAGAAAACAACTAGTTGATAGGGAAATCAGTTTTCTGTGTCCCAGTCTCAGGAGTGCCAATGGTGCTCCCATACCGTTCTCAGTGGCAAATACAGGAGTAAAAAAAAAAGCACTCAGCCGAAGGGGAAAAGGAAGGAAACAGCTTCCATTGAGCCCTCTTAAAACCTCAATTACTTAAAAGCCAGAAGCTGGTGCTAGGGAGAAAGGATGGCGCCTACTGTGAAAGGGCCATATCCATTACATCTCAACAAAGCCAGGGGACCCTCTGCACGAAAGTCAAGGGGTCCCTGGGGCCAGCAGCTGATGTGGAAGGCACTGCGCTCTTGGAGACTGCAAAGCAAACACAGCACATCTTCATATACCTAATCTCACACTTTTTCTTGGCTTACTTTCATCCTGGAAATTGTCTAGTAGAGAACGCTATCCAAGTGCCTGGAGTTTACAACACATGCAAGCACAGCATTACAAAAAAACAAACCAAACCATGCAAAAATCCACTATTAGCTTCCACACCAAAAATGAGAATAACTAGGTGGAGATATGAAGAATACCTTCCCCGTGACAGCAAGCGCTGGGATCCTTGCAGCTCCCACCTCAGCTGGAACACTCCAGGCACTGGATAGCTCAGCTCTGTCATACCTCGCTTTTGAGGTTAATTCCCTCTCATCTGGATAACGACCTGTGCTGCTCACTAGATTGAAAGGCAGACAGTGGGCTGCAAACCTGCTGATATGAGAGAAACATTTGCTGGGCTATAAGAGCCTCCTGGGGTGCAAAAGCCCTCTTCTTGGTAGCCACTGGAAGACTTTGTGGAACCCCTTCAACGATGCTATGGCCAATTCAAATAGAGACTGTTCTGAAAACAATGCTTAGTGGGGTGAAGCCCACCACAGGAAATCTTGTTGAATATGAAAAACTGTTTTCTAGTGAAACCCTTAGAGACTGTGCAGATACATTTACCGTCAATATTCCCAGGGAGTATTTCACAGAATATTGAAGAAACTTTCCTCCCCAACAAGGCACAGGCCACCTCTGGTATCTCTGGCAAATCCATGTTTAGACAACAGTGGCAGACCATGAAAAGGAAGTCTTCTAAATAAATGTGTGTGCTGCTGTTCAACTATGGGCCCCAGGATTTGGCAGTGAAAAAGGAAGAACAGAAACTGCAGCTGAAAAAAACCTTCCACCTATGATCATGAAGGTATTTGGCATAACAGTAAATAAGAGAAAACCATGCATAAAGGAGCAAACAGAGAGGAGAGGAGACAGAGAAAGATTTTGGTCTGGCACAATGTGGAGCATTTAATATTTCTGGTCATCTTGTGAGACACAAACCTTTCTGCTTGTCACCAGATTTGTTCTTTTTATTCCAGAACAGTAAGACAGTTGTATCTTCTGGCCTGCCAGATGCAATGCTGGCCTGTGTGTGCATGAGAGCAATTATAAAGTTGTCTTCCAAAATGACAGATTTAATTTTTTAAAGCTACCTTTCACCATGATAATCTCATCCTTGCTTTTCCTACTCTTCAAAAGTGATGAAGCTTTCCATGTTGTAGGAATTAAAGGGAAAGGTCTTCCCACACACCTACATAGCTTTTCTATGTTAACCATTCCTCAGAAAAGTAAATTGAAAAATCAAGAGATCAAGCCATCAAGGCTTGACTGTGGAGCACATATGGATGCAGGTCCATTCTGAAAATAAAGAGCCAGATGTGACTCACAAATATCCCAGCCTCACAGAGCCCTGCTAGGACCTACAGCTTCCTACACCTTCGATCCTGGTCACTGCATATGCACTTTCCTAGCTCCCAGTTTTAACATACACTGAATGAAAGCAAGCTGAGGCTGAGTTTTGAAAGTACTTCCCTACTTATAAAGCGAAAGGCATTTTCTTTTAAAGCCAGAACAGACCCACAAAGGAGTCACCGTGCTGCTGAGTTTGGCCAGCCTAGCAAGGAAGCAGTGGCAGGACACGTCCCAGCAGTGTGCGGTTTGCTGCACCTGCTTACATGCAAGGTTGCTCTGACCCAAACCATTCCTACAAAGTGTCTCCTCTCCCCATTATCACATCAAGACCTGAAGCTCCTTTACGATTCTTTTTTGGGGTGCAGTTGCTTCTATGAGTCTTTTCAGCACAAATGCCCCTTAGCCCTGACACACATTCCTTCCGAAATTGGGTCATACCCTGGATTATCAAGGAAAAAGCACCATAACCCAACTGTACCTAAGAAGCTATTGTTTGAACATGCATTTTAGCTCAGAGGACCCTGCTTGATGGCAGGCTGTCAGCAGAGACAACTGCAGCAGCTCTGGACAAACATTGAAAGTTATTTTTCTCCCCTTCTGGCATCCTTAAAAGCTCTTAATCTTTCTCCCCAGTATCTGAGCACTCTCAGCAGCTGAGAAAAATGAGTATATAACTGGACAAGGGCCAGGAGACATGCCGAAAGAAGTTTTATTAAATTAAATGGCTGGACTCATACACACTGGTTTTAAAGGTAACACAAATACCAACCTCAGTTGCCAGGAACCCATCCTATTGATATAGGAAGAATGAAAACAGTAATTATGGCCAAGCAAGTGTAAGCACCAAGTGAAAGCGGTCATCTGCTGCTGTCCATTTCTGCTTACAAAATGGTTTCCCAGCTGAAATGGATGTAGTTCAGGTGGAGCTTTGAAGACACACAGCTGAGTGCACAAAGCCTGCAATGCCTAGCAGCTAGTAAATACAAGCTATAGTATATAGAAACAGTGCAGATGACTGATAAAATTCTCATCATTATTATTATTATTATGTGGCTCAAAAAAAGAGTCCAGAGCTCCTGGATGCTCCAGCCATTTTGGCATAAGGCTTTTTTCACACCTCCACAAGACTCTAGCTGACACTAAAAACACACAGGTTGAAATGCGAACACATGTAGAGATCTGGCAGAAAGCCATGGTATTGCAGAAGTCCTGAGACAAGGCCAAGGCACCAAAATAAATCCCTACAGGCTCAAGTGGGACTTATGTGGTGCCTTGGCCTCATGCTAACCTCTACAGAGGAATGAGTTATACCCACAGCCTCTTGACGCGCGAATATTACCAGCAGGAATGCGTGAGATCCTAAGCACTACCGCTGGTGGGTACCTACAGCCCGGGCGGCTATTTTCTGTCACCCAATACAGCAGGTGAAGCAATACCCATGAATGACACCGCTTACAGTCTGTCTGGGAAGTCATTCTCTGACCCAGTCTCTGTAACTGCAAAGCTTTGGGAACGGAGGGGAAAATGGAAACCAGACATTTCTTTGGCCCTTCTTCTCCACATCCTCCTGCCACTTACACCACCCAAAGTAATGCTGGTACAGCCCTGCCAGCCAAGTTCAGATAGGGACCATGTCTGCCCAGATGGAAAGTTTCTCATGTGCAATGTGGAGAGTCAGTGACAAAGTACAGTTTTAAAAATCACTTTAAAAGTGCACATGTAGAGTCTTTCTTTAAAATGCCCACTGGTCACAAAGCAATTCTTACACGTTTCATCCTTCCTGCCAGACTTTCATCTTCCCTTTTTATAACTGAGGAACCTACAGTATTTATACCCCACTGAGACAGCAGCCTTCCAACAGCACCAGAGATGTGCAGCAGTGGGGCCCAAGCACTCAGCACAGCCAGTGCTCACTGTCCTGGCTTCATGTACTCTTGGCAAGATGCTCGGGTGGACACCCTGGAGAAGGCATGGAGATGGCTCCATGTTCACTGCTGCTCCCACAGAGCAGATGAGAGAAGAGCACACCCACCCTGCGCTTCTCAGCTCAGGCATGCATGCGTGTTGGGTTTCTGTCTGCAGGTGGTTCAACAGCACTGCCTTGCTGTGCCTTGGGCTCTGGCTGGAAGTCAGAAGGGAGGCGCTGAGCCTGTCTTCGTTCACCCTTCATGGTCAAAAGGTGAATTGTGTGGGATGAAAGACTAGAGAGGAACCTTGCAAACAGTCAGGACATGTGCTTGGGAAAGAAGAACTGCTTTATCCCATTGTGCAGGTCATGGAATCTGAATCTCAAACTCAATCTCTCACATTCTGGTCCAGAAACTTGGCTTTGGCCAAACTCCTGGCATCAAGAAGCAGTTATGCTGTTGGAAGGGATTTTGCCAACATAGTACTCTACGAGTGCTTGGCCCTCAGTTGAGCACCACATCCCTATAAACAACTGTGCAGAGGCCTTCTGTGTCTCTCTCCTCTCTCTCCTTTCACACCGTCCTCACTGCACAGGTCACTGCAAACACACTCATACTCACTGCTTCTGGAGCAAGTGCTGGTGCTGCTGCTGCTGCTGCTGCCGGTAGGTCTCAATTGTGTGCTGGGGAAGGTACTGCATTAGTTCCAGGGACTCTTTGATCTTTAGTAGCATTTCATATGTCTCCCGTCCCCTCACCTGGATCACAGGAAAAAGAAAAGAGCAAAAAGAAAAGCCATAAAGGACTGCACCTACAGTGACAGCCACCGTAGCAAGTTTTAGGTAAAGTCAGGTAAACAACCAGAGCAGGATGCAGATACCCTGTTTATACTCTATGCATGCACAATAAAACAGCTAAGCCTTGTGCTGGAGGTACAGCAGGTAATGTTGAAAAGCGATAATCTGACACTGCAGGCTAATGAACATCCTGGGGTTGTCATCTGGTTTGATGTAAATCTATACCAACCAAAAGCAATATTCTGATCCAATCTGTTAGAAAGTGTCTTTACCTGCCTCAGATGTAAGCTGGTGCTGAATCTTACATGCCGGGGGGGGGGGGAAGTACTTGAATTTGGGTGTTGGATTTGGATCTCCCTTCTCCTCTAAGCACACCATGGTTTGTGATTTATCCAACTAAATGTGGCTCATGGGGAAGCACTGAACGGCCAAGATACTTCTTGCTCTTTCTGATCCTACACTTAATACAGTGTATTTCACTTCTCTCACTCCACAACGATGGTAATACATATAACGCCACAGAAACACTCATCTTTGTCAGCAAGAGAACACCCATTAGCTCTAGAGAAAGCTCAAGTGCCACAGACCCAGAAATGACAGGGGAGGAAACCCAGTTAGGTCTCCAAAACAGTGTTTCCACCAGGACAGACAGATTCCTTGGGATATTCTCATATGCCTTGCACAAGCCACTCTCAGTCAGCAGCTAGTGGAATTTTTTTTTTCCCCTGGAATATCAATTTAAAATAGATAGCTTTGGAGATTAAAAAAAAAGTTTCATATAGCATTCCCATCCTCAGTTCTCTCTGAGGTCTAGGTGAGCAGCTGACTTGCCTGAAGGCTCCGAGGAAGACACTAGGATAAATGCAAAGATAGAGAGAACTCACCGGCAAGTATAAGAGCTCATCATCTGGGGAACGTCTTTTTTTGATAGATGTCATCTGTATGCCATGAGTTCCTTGTCGAAAAGCTGGAAGAGAAACCCCAAACGCATTCCATTAAGGGAAAAAAAAAGAAGAAAAAGAAGAAAAAAAGGAAAAGGACAAAAGAGATACAAGAAACACACATGTCTTGTGCATGGCCAGTTCAAATCCACAGTGCTCAGAAACAGTCTCTGCCTGAGCCACTCCAGAACTATGCTTTGCAGCTCCTGGCTCTGTAAGGCAGACATGACTCTGCAGATGTTGGATGGCCATACCACTTGGGGAAACACATCAGCCAAGGAGCACTAGCTATACAGCAAAACCCCAGCAAGCTGTACCTAGAACAAGCACCGGCTCTTTGCAGGAAAGACTGTGAGCTTTGGCATTACAGTGCTCACAAGCTGTCAATGGGATCAGTGATACACAAAGGCAAGACAACAGGTAGGAGGCATGAAGAATTCCCTGTGAAAACAAAGCCTCCCTCCAATCTGCCTCCTGTTAAAACCTGCTGCCTTGCTGTTCAGCTGGGTGCCATCACTGAGCATATGCAGAAAACCAAAAGTGGGTTTCCACATCTTGCATGTCTGATGAGTACATTGCAATGCTTAGAGCACAGAGAGAGGCAACTTGCCAGAGCATTTCCGATACACAGCATGTTTTATGTGCAGCCTTAATCTGGATCCTTGTGGCTGGAAGACACATACCACAGCATGAGACACTGCTAGAAAGAGCAGAGAATGACAGCACAGTCCCAAACAAGCAGTAAAGGTTCAAAAAGTGGTTACAGAGTCCCAAACATGTACTGTAAGGGTGGCAAACAAACACCCCCTCCAGCAACTGCTGGCAGGGCTACTCTAACACATGCAGCGCTGCAAGGGAGCCCATAAACCCAGACTGTCGAATGCTGTTTTGTGAACACCAGCTCATTTTTCAGGCTGATTCACTGTGGGAGAAGAGACATCTGATACCCTCCTGCCTCCAAGCCCATGAACAGCACTGCTCCATCCCCACAGCACAAGCACCACAGTGGCACCTGCACCCGGTGACAGCACAATCTGCAATCTGCCCAGCTCTGCCAGCTACTTACGGCGCTTCGTACCATCACCATTCTTTGTGCTGTCGGAGACTTGCTGCTTGCGGATGCTGTCCTCATCTGCTTTGCGATCTCTGCCTGGGCAAGCACAAATGCGGGCTTCAAAACATCGGCGGCCCAAGACTTGCCCACTGGGAAGAGAGGTGAAAGAGGAAACGTCAGCTGCCAGCTGAGATGGGGGCCAGCACCATCCCTCAGCTTCCTGCCAGATGATGCACAAACAAACCCAAACCTCCCATTTCCCAGTCAGGACGTCCCAGGTGTTGGGCAACTCCCATCTGCAAAGATTTGAAAAATATCCTATGGCCCTTTGCATCAAACTGTCCCTAAGGATATGCAATGCTGCCCTGAGCAGAAGAGAAGCCAGGAGGCTACCTCTGAAGCAAAGGGCTACACTCATGATGTACTACTTACTCTCTGGTTTCCAGCGTCACAATGATGAGGATTGGGCGACGGTTCATCCCTCCCACGCAGCTACTGTTACACATGAAGTTGTACAAGACTGTTGTGAACTCCGTACCGACCTGGTGAGACAAAGAGAGTGAGCAGAAGACATGGTAGATGGGAAGTTCTGCTTTTTCCAAGCTCTCCTCTCCTCCACAGCTGTGCTGCAATCAAGCTAGCATGAAATAGGCCCCACCACAAGGCTTCCTTAAAAGAAATGAGAACTCCTGCTCTGAAGGGATGAAGAGGGTATACAAAAACTCATTTCTGACAAAGAGGAAGAAGGGATTCATTGTGATGAGGATGGGGAAAGCACAAGATCCCGACTCCTTTGACTAGGGTTACAACCCCTACCCCTTTGGGTGCTGGGATGCCATCACTCTGAGCTCACAACGTACCTGAGGCGGCTCATAGGGGACCAGTACACTCTGCCTCCCGGTGATGGGGTCTTCTACATACTGTGCATGGCTGTTCCCTTCCACCCTGATCAGGTGGCTGGGAGGTGCAATCTGCCCTGCAAGGACAAGGGAGCAAAAACCAAGAGACACCATTCAGTGAAGCAAGCTTTTGCAGGGTACCAAAATCTTCCACTCTGCACCCAGCGCCAGAGGTCTATCAGAGCACACACATGCCTCCCAGCCCTTACAGCATCCCTCCTGTCCACTGCCAGACGTGAAACACAATGCAGATTTTTCTCAAGCTCACACTGAACGCTTGTGAGTAAACTTGAATATGGGCTTCCCAAGTTCCAAGACAAAGTGACCCCAAACATCAACTGAAGGGCAGCTCACAGGAACTGTTCGAGCAGATAGGTCTATGTGGATTTTCACACCAGCTGAAAACCTTTCTTTTCCTCCCCCTGATGCGTACACAAAGCAAATTCCTTCAAGTCTCAATCCCTACTCTTTTCCTCATGAACTGCTAGCCCTCTTCTGTTCCCTCCCATCAGTCTTGATCCTCCGGAGCTAAAAAAGATTCAAGCAGCAGAAGAAATGTGCATTTAATTAATGGTCAACTTGAAAAAAAATCACGCTTGCTTACAGCAGCAGCACAAGGGAACATGATCTTCTTTAGGCCCCTTTCCAATATTTTTAAAAAATAGTTTCCTTCCTGCAAATTTTCTTCAGTGTTTCTACAACATACAACTAAATTCTGAGGAGAGAAGCCTATCATAGGTTCATCTGAAGAATTTGTGTTTTGTGTTTGAACTGTTCATTTCTTACTCAAAATAAAGCATATTTCTAACAAATAACTATTTCAGAATAACAATTTATAGTGTTAGGTTTTTTCTTTCTTAAAACTCCATCACTGAAACTGGTATCAACCCTCAAAAAATCCAGTTCTGTAAGAAAAGCACTTTGTAATATGAAAAGCTATTTCAAAGAACTGTCTCACTCCACTCCAATTTTGCACTCCAAAGTCCTTGCTTATTTTTGGGCTTGTCTAGCTGGCTGCATTGTAACCTGCAAAGGGATCCAGGCTCCTGAGACATCCTGCTAACTGACACCAATGGTGTTTTTTTACAGTAGGAGATAAATAATGCACGTAGAATAAAACAGATGCTCATCTGAACTTATGTGAACTTAAAGTGGCCAAGGCAAAACGGAGCCCAGTCGGTTTGCAGAAAACCCCAGGATATTTTTAAAACAGCTGCCACTTCACTAACATGAAGAGAAGCAAGTAAAAGATTAAAACATTAATACTGAACCAATAGTGTTAAACGTACAGGAAGGTTGCCTACAGTTGATGCTGGCACTTAGTGTTATCCTGCTAGAGATAAACAGCCCCTCTGTCTTTGAGGCGTGGATTAAGGACTAGAGATGATATTGCATCCTGTTACTAGATCCCTGTCCCAGCAACATGGAAGCTCATTCCTGAGCACAAGAACAGCTGCTTCTCGTCGCAGGAGCAAAAGTGGAGCAGGGAAAGGCTGCCAGAAGGGCACTGCCTGCCATGGGGACAGACATCCATCCAACCTGGACAGGCGTGAGATTTATTTCAGTACTTTTTTTTCCCCAAGGATGTGCTTGCACAGGGACAGCTAAAGTATAGTATGAAGCTTCCTGCTAAGCACAGGAAATAAAAAGCTGCACAAGATGTTGCAGGGAGGTCTGCTTCCAGTGGGTTTTCTGTGAAGCTGCCGCCAAATCCCCACACATCAGCCAAGCAGCTTTGGAGAGGGACTGCCAGCAAAGCACTGCCCTCCTTACCCTCATTGAACTCCCGGCTCAGCTCATGGTTTGGGCAGCGTTTGACCACTTCGGTGACATGTTCAGCTTTCTTGTAGACTGGCATAGCCCTGATGACAGCTCCCTGAGGCGGTGGGGTCATCACTTTGATCTGGATGGGACATGTCTTGGCGATCTGGCAGTACAGCTTTTTCAGTTCGGTGGAATACTGGATGGGGGGAAAAGAATAAGAGAGAGTCAGGATGTTCAGCTAGAGGTGGAGGCATGCCAGAAGGATGGAGATGGGTTTGCACACGTAGCTGAATGCACCAGCTACTGCATGTGCATTGCATTTATTCACATAACGGCCACACTTCCAGAGAAGCAGCAAAAACTCTAGACCTTTACTTGTTTTAGAATAGCAGAGTATAAATGTACAGCTTAGTTTTCCCAAAGGCAAAAATCTTCAGATAAAGAGCACGTCTTTTACATGAACAAAGGGAGTCTTTATTTCTCTTGGGCACATACCCCCTCTTCCAAAGGACACACATTACCCACCTAACAAAACGGACACTATTCTTTTCACAGCACACTAATCCTGGAAGCACTGGAAACCACACACATAAAGTGTTTCATCCTGCTTTGTAAGAAGCCCTCCTATTTTTGTAGAGGGGTGAAATAAAAATATGAACCTTGGAATTGAACAGTGCTTGAAAGCAAGACCCTGACCAGTTTGGGAGTTGTACCAAATCTTATGCTTCAGTCTTCCTTTAAAAGCATCTCACACCTCTGTAGCAATCTTCACACTTCTAAACTCAAAGCATTATGTTGATATAAGAAGTAAAAAATAAAATAATAAAGAATTTTTTTTTTTAACTAAACAAAACTCAGAAGATTTGAACAGCCCAAAGACGAGGTCTGTGGTGGGACCTAGAGCACAACCCAGGAGCTGGCTCCAAAAGGGAGGTTGTGACCATCCTGGTGTGTGCAGTGAATACCTGGAGCAGAACAAGATGTTCTTATTCACTGGGCTGATTTAGAGTATATTAGATTTTCTCTTTTAAGATGTTTCCCACTAAAGCAGTAACACTGGTGCAGCACTTTCCTGAAGCGTGTTCACATCTGGAAACCTTTACTCAGCAAAACTTCGAGGCATAGGCTGAAGTTGTCAGTTTCTGTTCAAAAGCCCTCACTGAAATAAGGGTATGTGCTTAGCAGGAATGGTTGCAAGGAAATTGTTATGTGGTTCAGTACAGTGTAACCTGAACCCATTTTTCTGGATGTCCCCCATGAAAGATACTCTCCAGTCTCCTCTGCTGTACAAGGTTCTTTCAAAATACAGCAGTTTTCATCAGTACCCCACTCCAGAGGCATTCCATTTTCTCCTGGTGCTCAGACATTTGTCAGTGCAGAGCATTCCCAGTAACTCTAACCACGTAACCCACAGGAACTGCTGGCATTTCCCCACTTCCATTTCTTCAGTTCTTGCAGAGAAAGAAAAGTGAAAGCCCCAAGGTGGTTGTTTTCTCAAAAAACATCTCTAGCAACCATGGCCAATACAGCCCTGGTCCCATCTGTTCAAAAAGAGCACCAACAGGTTCACACAGGCCGAGAGCATGACATGGCCATCCACCCTGCCGGTTCGGGAAGAGCTGGCGCATGCACAGGTGGGTGGCGGGTGATGTGGCAACAGAAGGTTTAGCTAGCAGTATTCAGGGATTATTTGCATTTCAGAGTGTACACGTTGCTAACATAGGAAAAGCCAAAGTTGGGAGAGAGACACTGGGGAGGAGAGAGAGATTAAAAATAAGCCAGGCTGATTCCTTCCCTCCTCACTCAACGCCACACTGCCATATGGCAGAGAAGATGCTACAGGTATTGAAGCAAAGGAAAAAAATTCTTTAAAATGCAAAGGCCAAATTGTGCAATGTGTTTTATGTGCCTGCAGGCTAGAGATTAAACCCACAAAGGATTTACCCAGCCCGCGGAAATGGGGAACATGCCAAACAATTACAAAAAAAGTTGCGAAACAGATCTAGATGGTGATTTATCATACATCTTTTTAACCTAAAATTCCTTATTGTCTTTTAATTAAAAAAAAGCAATTCCTTACTGAAGGTAAGAGTGAGCTCACTATGTTGTCTTTTTATCTGGAAAGGAAAAGTATCACTTCTGTTTGAACAAGGAAGAAAATTTAGAACGCGTTGTTTCCCTCAACACATCAGTTTGCTAATAGCACCATGAAGGTTTCAAGGACAGAAAGCCTCAAAAATCTCAAAAACCCAACTGATCACTTGGATGCCTTAACATCATTGAAGCATAAAGAAATTGGGCACCCAAAGGCGGTGGGCCAAAATGAAAGCATAAATATGGAAGTGCGATGGCGCAGGGGGGGCACAGCACACGCCAGGAGCCAACGTGTCTGGTGTCTGCAGGCATTTGGAGAATTGAACAAATGGAAGGAGATACACACCCCTCAGTCACGGATCAGGAGTGTTGGTGTTGACTGTAATTTTATGTATAATATTTTCAAAGACAGAAAGCTGGGGTTACAAGTAGGCGGGGGGGGAAGAAAAAAAAAAAAAAGAAAAATCACTGCTTTCAAAAAGACAGGAGAGGTGCCCAACACCAGCACGAATACCAAGGCTCCGGGTTAAACAGCATGGCCCCTCGGCTGCCAAAGGAAGGGATCCTGCTCCTTGTCCACCCTTTGTCAGCCCAACTGTCGGACCGGACCGCTTTGGCTACAACCAGCAAGGAAGGCATCAGACCTGCAGCTTAAAATCACAGAAAGCGAACAGCCAAGGGCTAATGGGTTGTGAAGAACAAGCCTGTCCAAAAAAGAAATATAAATATGTCCCCAGAACACAGGGCAGAATCAGCTCTTGCTCCAGGCTCTGGCCAACAGCTTGAACTTGGCATGTCAGAGAAAGAGGGTGACCAGGAGCCCATCTCTGCTCTGGGACACGGTCAGGGCATGTGGAGGCAAGCAGGAGCAGCCAGCAGAGGCGGATGAGACAGCAGAAGGCTGTGCTGCCTTTCTGTTGTCCGACTACAAGAGGAGTTCAGGCCTCATGGGCACTACACAGGGCTCCAGGCCGTGGCACATTGCCATGATTTCACATCTACCTCAGGCTCAGCCACCTGTGAGTGTGCAATTGCTGAGCAGCCAGTCATTTAACACCGGTGTAAATCTGTCCATGGGGTACCTGCTGTTAAGACAGTAAGGGGCTTGAGTTTTCACCCTGCCAACATTGCTGCAACCGTGGGTAACCTGACGCCAGCCGTCTATTGGCATAAATAGATGCGAACAACTAGGTCATGGTGACTTCATACTAGATTGGTGATAATTGCTATATCCACGGAGCAAGACAGGATATTGTATATAGATTTCAAAGAAAATAAGCATCAGAAACTGCTCCCCCCCAAGGCAGGAGCTGTCTGTGCACTCAGGGAGTGCCTGCAAGGGTCGCCCCTCCCAGCATAGGTGCCTCTCCGAAGCGGTCCCCAAACCACCCTACCTTGCAGAAGGTGATAGCCCCCCTGCCCACCGCTTTGCTACAAGCAACGACAAATGCTCACTGTATGAGGGGTAAGATCATGACACCAGCGATTCCCAGAAAGCCAGAGCATGACTACTAATCAACGCACTTCTGTTACTTGCTAGTGTAGGAAAATTAAGTTAATTAGGAGCAAAAATACCAAAAATGAGCTTGACCCAATCAACGAACCTGCCCTTTAGTGAGATGACAGTAGGCACGATCTAGCAGCAGCAACAAAAGCTGCGCCAACAGCCTGAGGAGTGCAAACACCACTTCTACCAGACGTGCGGACCGGAAAGTTAGTTAAAACAAACGAGTGGAGCCTGGCGACATGTTATCCGGTTGAGAGGGAAAGAGCTTTGGCTCAGGCTTTTCTTTGGGGTTCAAGTGCTGCATGTCATGCCCAAATAAGCAGACTTCAAGAGAGTGCTAAGAATAACAGTGAATTTAGCTTTTTGCTTAATAATATGATTTAAAAGGAAAGAAGAAAACATTCCAGCGCCTGCAGCCCTGCCCTCCCCACCTGCCTGTGCAGACATACTGTATTACCCACTCTTGGCACCCTGGCTGGTAATTCAGTATCACAATACATACACGCCAGCTACCATCAGGCAACACCTGTCTGGTTTCTCAGCGAGCCCCTTCTCCAGAAGGTGTGTCAACAAAGGGTTTAAAGGAGAAAACAAAACACTTTTCACCTCTCAAATGCAGAATTTTTGCTAGAAAGGACAGTGGTCTCCTGGAAGTAAATGCTAGGTGCAATACAAACTGCAATGGATTTTCACTGAACATTCAATTCCCCTGCAAAACTCCAATGCAGCGAAATCCCCCAAGAAAAACTCTGGAAATCTACCTCTAATACCGGTCTCACCACCTGATCTAGCCAAGGGATTACGGTCCCTAAGTCTTTAAAAGGAGCAGGGTTCAGCCAGTTCTGCAAATGCTGACTGATGTCAACATGAAGGTGATCCCAGAGGCTGGCTTATGGCATGACAGCTCCCCGAGCACCTTCTGCTCAGATCAACAGCTCTTTCAAGTCTTTTGCAAACTTCTTTCAAGAAGTCACGTTTTTGTTCAACTCAGTTAAACACTAGATTCATTTTACTTGATGTTTTCAGAGCCAGTCAGCTGTGCTTTCTCCCCTATCAAACGAACTCCAAGAAGGGGAAAAAAGAACAGGCTAGAAGAGTGGGAAAACAACATTTACTTGCACCAAAGCATTTGCAGATGAGAACAAGGAGTCACAAAGAAATAAAAAAAATCACCTGCATAAGGGTTATTCAATTAGGAGAAAAAAAAGCCAAAGAAAAGAAAGAAAGCAAGCAAGTTACCTGCTGAGAATACGAATTGAGATTTACGCATGTGCCTTCAATGTTTTGCTTTGATGAACAATGATTTAACTTTTCATTCACAAAAAACTGTTGGGGGCATGAGGGGGACACCAGATACACACGTGTGCACGTGCACACACGCTCTTAGGAANCCGCCGCCGCGCGTCCCGCGCCCCGCCAGGCGCGCACGAACGGTGCTGACGAGCCATGAAAATCCTTCCTCCGAGCGCTTTTCCCCGGGAGCCGCAGCCAAAGGCCGCCTGTTGCCACCTGTCAGTCGCAGGGATTAATTACCTGCGCCGGGCTGGGAGCGGCACATTCCTCCCCGGCCTCACCCTCCGAGATGTTGACATCAGGCAGGTGGGCCCCGCGTCCCCCCGGCCGGCAGCGCGGAGGGGACGGCG
>VZTL01066375.1:56082-86027 GCA_013400535.1 Scopus umbretta | reverse complement strand
CGCTGGGCAGGGGGCGAGCGGCCCCGCCGCGGGGCTCAGCCCGCGGGGCGGGGGATTTGGGAGAAGCGGCGCTGCCCACCGAGCCGCTGGAAAGGGACGCTGGGGCTCGGCGGAGCTGGCAGGGCTCCTGCGTGGTGCTCTCGCACGCTGCAGAGGGAGAGACACACCCCCCCACCACCACCACCACCACCCCCGGCAGATGCGGAGCTGCCTGCACAGCCACCTTCTCTCCTCGGCAGAGAGCGCCAGCCTCGTGTTCCCCTCTCCCCGTACAACCCCCTTCGATTTCCTCTGCACCGCATTCCCATCCAGCCCCCCTCCATCCCTGGCCACGCACCCCGCCTCAGAGGACAGCGCTGAAGGAGGCCGAGAAGAGTGCACAAGTGACCATGCTGTAGCAGACCCTCTGGAATCCCCCAAATTATTGAATGTGGAGCATCCGCTAGGTTCTCCCGTCTTTAGGAAAATGAGATCGTTCATTCATGCAACAAGACTTCAGCATCTTGCTTGAGGCTCCCCGGAGATTTTAATTCAAAACTATCTTGATCAGGACGTATTACCTGCTTTAGGAATACTCCTATGCACCATTGCCAGCAAAGCCACAATAGCAACAGAAATAGCACTGATATGTTTCCCACACTACTTTTGCACTGTGAAAAGGTTGTAAATTTGAAAGCTTGACAAAAAAAGCTTTTATAGTTCAGTTTTCATATCTACAGACTTATTTCATCAACAAATGAAGACCTCTTGAGGTTTTGCTTGAAAACACTTTTTTTAAATGGACAACAAAGAATTAACTGAAAAGTACCCTGTTTCAAGAGAAAACAACCCTGATGAAAAATTTCAGAGGCAAAGCTGGGAATTATTTTATGCACGGTTTTTTTTTTGATACAAAGTGATGGCTGTAAAGGAAGGCCTTACTATTTGATTTAATAGTGAGTTCAGTTCTCTTTCTTTGCTAGTCTCTTATTTTTTTAAATCTTTTTGAAACTAGTTTCTTTAAAAACAAAAACCATAAGACTCCTGCAGTCAAATGACCTTACCTTGTGTAGTCAACTCACACTCTGCTTGTGTATCATATTCAGCTTCTCCGCAGGTTTCGAAACTAAAACTTTAGCAGTACCAAATAAGTTTCAGATGCTAACAATGTCTAGTAATTTGCATTTCTGATAGGCTACTTCACATAGGAAATTTTGCAAGTGAGGTGAAGGTATGAAACGAGAACGAGTGTGCTGAAAGCCAAAGCTGAGCCAGTGTTGAACAGCATCTTCCCCTGTGGGTCGCAGTAAGTGCGCACTGATGGCAGGATCCTACGTTACAAAATAAAGTAGGAATTTTTACTGAATGAAGTAGCTTCCACGGGGAGTGTTTATTTTATGTTATTACCCAAAATCTGAGGTATACTCTCAGATACCTTCCTGCAAACACAAGTTTACACACATACACAGAACACCCAAGAATTATCCCGGCCATAGCGTGGTTCCCTCTAACGCCATGTAACAGGACAAAGCACACGCGTTCTCCAAGCATACCAGGCTCTGAATGCTGTGCTGATTTCCACAGGATCAGAGTGTCTCCCAGCTCATGACTCTGCACATCCCTGTCATAGGCTCTGCTGATTAACAGACATTAACATGGTCAATTTACAAGACATCAACAAAACACTAATCATCTGGTATCTCCTTCCTTGAAGGACTTTTCTTTAGAATGGTTTTGGAAATAAAGCTGCCCATGCATGGGGCCTCATGCTACATTGTTGTACTTCAAGCATTGTTTTTTGGGGTTGGTCTGGTTAAGGGTTTTTATTGGGTTTTTGTTTGTTTGTTTGTGTGTTTTGGGGTTTTTTTGGGGGGGGAGGGGGGGCTGGACGCAGGCTCTTTTTATCCTGTTCAACTCTCAGACTCTCAAGTTGATATCTGGGTCTCCCAGTGTCTTCTCTATTACAAATGCACAACATAAGCAATCCGTTTGACTACCAGAGAAGACACAACTGACTCTCATACTACCCAAACTTACCTAAAGGCTATGAAGTGTTAACATTTGGCAGAATAGTGAGGAATAAGCAATGTTAGACTAAAATAATAGTTAAAATTAGAATTGAAGAACATCAGCTTCAATTATTGAACATTAATTAGCGAGTCAAAATTTGACAGCGAGAGTTTTAATCATTACAGTGAATGCAGAAGCAGCTCCATGGACAACTTCACTGCATTTCTTCCCTCCTTTCACAGCTCTACTATCCTCAAAAACACTTAGCTGCTTCACGTCCTCCTAGCAGGAGGAGGATCCGCTGCAAATGAAGTGCTACGCTGAAGGTACAATTATTTCCATGTATATAAAATACACACACCTGCTTGCAGGTAATGCAAGCCAGTGTACATAGGTGACCATGTATCTTTGTTTACATGAAACTGTAAGTTGATTAGTATGACACCAAATGTCACACCAGCTAGACACTGTGACAGTGACATAACCAGCAGCAATCCCTCCAGCCAATTCTACTTATTACACCAGAATATATTCACCAAAGCTGCAGGTAAAAATATCCAAGACTTGATTTAGCAAAAAACCTTCAGCATATGCTTAACTTTCAGCAGCACTATTAACTGCCACCTGCTTAAGCCAGTTTGCCTCTGTGTAAGGGCACTTGTGGAGCCAAACCTAGACTTAAGAAAGGTCTGATTCAATTTGTATTTTAAAGGAAACCAGAATTTTCTTACAAAGGACTCCAGAAATGAACTGGAAAGAACATATCCAGGCTCCCGACAGCAAGCCCACCCCACCACATGTTTCTGCTGACTCATGGGCACAACATCAGCCTCAGATATTGAGCACCAGTACCTATTATGCTCAGGGACTGCTGTAAGCAAAGCCTAGGTTAGCCTTTTGAAACCTCCTCCTAGCTTGGCGTGGGGGATTAAACCTTCTTACAATCATCCGTCTCAGATTCAGTCAAAGAGGAAGGCTGCTGTTTGCTTCCTATTAGCCTCCTAGATCTCACTTGTTTCAAGTCCGCATGCTCCAGCACGCTCCATCCTACCAGCCAAACTCCAAAAACTCTAATCAGCCAGAGGAAACATTGTCTGGAGTAATCAGACAACAACTTTTAGTGTATCTCCCAGTCATTTTTGTCCCCTGCTGAAAGTCAAAGGGTGATGAACTCTACCATAAGGAAGGGAGAACCACAGCAGCACATAGAGGTTGTCCCTACTGATTGTTCCTGTGCATGCTCAATTAAGATAAGCAAATGGCAAAGCAAAAATCCTAAAGCTCTCCAAAATAATCTTGCTCCCAGCAAATCCAGCCTGGTTTCATCAACATGAGTCAGCTGTAAGAGTCTCAGACAAGCGGATTAAGCCTTGCAGCCCTCTAGAGAGTAGGCGTATGCTTTGGGTCCTCAGCAATCTGGGGTACAGTCACAGGTTCAGATAGCTCCACACCAGCTGAAGATCGAGGGGGGGGAAGCAGGGTACAAGGAAGTGCCGGGTGTAAGACCTAACTCCAAAACTCTTTTCAGTTCCATCATCTGCAAAGAGGGGATTTCATTAATATCTCAGAGGAAAGTAACTGAGTTGTTAGTACAGTATCTGTTACAGCAGAAAGAAGCCAAGCTGGACAAGACAACATGTCAAAAAAAACCCAAAACAAAACAAAAGAATATAACAAAGTTGTTCTGGCAACATAGTCATTTCAATCAGCAACATTCCAAGCCTGCAATTTAGGGGCAGAGTAAGACCCAGAGGTATCAGGCACTCTGCCACAGACTGCACCAGCCATTCAACACCCTGGAAAGCAGAACACTTTGCTGGATGGTGACAAATTTCCACCCAAATTCTGCCTCATGCCAAAGGGCTGACCTACTTGCAAAATGCCACAGGGTCAGCATATTGCAAGGGTAGGAGTATGTGTCAAATATGGGCCCATCTTCCTAGCTGAGTCACTGACAGGCTCAGAGAAGATGCAAGCTGGTCATCTTTGCACACTCTCATTCCGATAGGCAGCTCCAGGAGAGAAAATTCAAGCAATTCAAAGCTAAAACCAGGTTTAATGTCTTCTGACCTCTCATACTTAACACCTTTGCCCAGATACATTTTCTTTCCTGTTCACGCTTTCTTGACTTAGGGTTTAGATTCAATGGACTCTACTTAAAGGACAAATTACCCCTGAAGAAGTGCACACAGAGATGATTTGTATTTCTTCCTTGCCTTCCTAAAGTGCTACTGAAGACGTAGTCGGACTTCTGTTACCTATTAAGCCTTGTGCACATGGTCATAAGACATCCCTCTTTTGTTCCCTCACAACCCATCTGGAGGATCAGCTTCCCTAGTCATTCCATATGGCCTAGCAACAACCCTCCTGCTGGTGAGCGCGTTGCTGACACAAACTGCAGGACATCTCCAGACAGTGTAGTTCAACACAAGCAAGGGATGCCAGATTTATTTCAAAGAGGGCAGTTTTCAGCAACATTCATCCAGAGGGAAAGCTGGCAGTTCTGGCTGAGCACTACTGTCTCCTCAGATGGTGCAACACACACCTTCAGATCCTGATTTTGTGCACGTGACAGCTCCGGGCTCTCCCACAGTAGCCCTCTGTAGCTCTTTTCTTCATCCAAAGTTTCCATCCAAAGACACAGGTCAGACAGAACCAGTGTGAGAGCCCTGGGACACCACAGTCCAGCCCAGCTCAGCTTGGAACACACAGAAACATCCAAGATCACTCCCTGTGAAACATGGGGTTTATTATCTATACTAAAATACACATATAACACACATTAGGTCTTTTCTGAGCAGAGTGCAAGACGCTCTGCCTCTACAGTGGGCTAAGCAGCTTCAGCAGGCTGATGAGTGCAGGGGTATTGTCTTGGCTGGGCATGCCTACTTCAATGTCATGCTGTGACCAAGTGCAGGACTGCTCCCTGACTGTGTCTTGAGTGGAGAATCAGCCACTGCACCCCATGGAGCAGGCAGCTAACTGGGAGACCAAGGGTGTCAGCTGTGAACTTGGACACTCTGATAGAATAAGGGGCCACCAACCAAGTCAGTCAATGAGCTCTGTTCTGTATGTGTGCTCTCGACAAAGACCGAATAGCTCTGATGGAAAAAGATGATCCCTTTTCCCTCCTACTTGACTTCCTTCCCCCAGCCCGCATTTATTCCACCTGAGGGAAAGTACAGATACCTCTCTACTTCATCCTTCTAATAACATATTAATCACACCTATGGGAGGTGATGGGAGGAAAGACAGAAAGTATTAAATCTGACAGGCTCTCAAAGCGGCAGTGCCAGTGAAATGCATCATTAAGGTGAGTAATTTTCCTGTTTACTTCATAGGCTCTGAGCTCCCCCCCTTCCTCCCCGCCTCAGATGTGGGCAGGACCCATCAAGGCAAAGCTTTGGAAGCAAGCAGCAGCGTCCCCAATTTCTACATAAATGCTGCAGGCCAAAGAGCAAAGGCAAGTTCCAACTGAGCCCTTGACAGTAATCAAGCACTGCGGCGCCTCTGGTCTTGTCTTGTGCATACCTTGCAAGTAGCATCATGTCTTCCCGCTGAGATTTCACTGGCAGTGCACACAAGGGCCTTGTTCCTTGGCTTCTATCTCAGAAAAAGAAAGTCCTGAACACACACACACACACGCCTCTGCCTTTCTGCTCTGAGGGAAACCATTTCCCTCTAAATCCTCAGCGTACTGTGGGCAGCCCTTTCAGAACAGATTTACGAATTTGCAAAAAAATCTCTTTTGTTCCCATGCAGAAAGGGTAGTGAGAGTCCCTTGCCAAAAGGGCATTGAGTTTTCTCTATTGACATCCAGGAAACTTTCCTGAGTCAGATCTTATTACATTTGAAACAAAGTGCAGGTACCAGCAAGTCTCTTCCATGATAACAGCCAGGGCCTGTCCCATTTCCTGATCACATTACACTCAATTTCCAGAATTACATCTATGCAAATATTGTTCTCCTGCTTGCAGAGCATTTCATTGATAATTAAAGTTAAAAGCCAGCAAAGCTTTTCTGGCCAGAATGGTGAGCAAGGCAACAAACTAACATGCAGACACCGAGCAGGGACAGATTTTCTTTTTCCATATGAAGACAATCTGATAAAGGTCCTCTCCTCCTCCTAGGAGACAGGGAATCCAAACTGAACCAAACCATTTCTACGAGCATCCTGTTTTCTGGATTTGACAACCCAACGAGGCCGTACTCTAGTTCTGAGTCACAGAGAAAACATAAGGATTAGGAAAAACAAAAATTACATCTAACAGCAAGTCATAGTTTTACTGAGAACATAAAGATGCAGTAACTCAGATCTAAGCTAGATGAATAAAGTATGACAGCAGCTCCAGCATACTTAGGATGAATGATGACTAAAGTCAAACCTTTAAACCTTTTATTCATATACTTAAGCTTTTGGATGAATGGCAAGAAAGTCAGACAAGAACACAGTCACTAGCTAATACCAACATTTGCAAGGTTCTGGGATCTGTGTTTTATCCGGATCCTCCTCTCCCAGCCCTCTCCTCCCATCCTCAATGACCTAGCTAAGCACAGTCCTTGAGTCAACTGATGTGGTTTCTCCTGAGCCTACTTTCAAAGTCAAGACATGATTCAGCAAGGTGTTTAAGCAGATGCCTACCTTTAAGGATGGGAGCAGCCTTGCTGACTCCAACAGAACCCAATAGATTTCACAGGGAATATTCACGTGCTAGAGGTTATGCACTCACTCGAGTGCCTTACTGAACTGGGACTTTGATTTTCCTACATACCGTGGGAAACAGTTTGTCAAGAACCATGTTGAGGAACATAGCAGTATCACTGCTGCAGCCATCAGGCCATCGAGACATCCCCAGCTCCAGAGCACAACACCTCACCCCCAGGCAGCTAGTGAAGTCAATGCTGTGGCATCTTCTCTGCTAGGAAGAGCAACAGGCCCATCCCAGGCTTGGGGTATTCCTCCATATTTTTTTTTATGCTCCCCAGCAGCCCTGAAGCTATGCAATTGCAGTGGCTAAGGGAAGACAGATGTTCTGCAGAGCAACATTCAGAAAGGGATGAATGTTTGCAATGAGTTTGGGAAAGGTAACCAGCAGTCCTTCCTATTCCTTTCATAGAAATCAAAATCTTCAGTTTTGCATCTCCTACCCCCCAAGAGAAGAATGGAAAACCACATCCCAGTTGACATGCAAGCCAAAGAAAGATGTGCAGTTACATATCACACGAGAAACAGAAGGCTTGAACACAGCATAGTCCACATCTGTTTTAGCGATTCTTAGGTTGCTTTGAAATTTCAGCAAGAATGCACAAGTGCATAAAGCAAGCTTGCATGGACCTGGATGCACTTTACAGGCAAATCTACAAGCCTGCTAGCTAAACTCATCAGGTGTAATTACCCAAACACTCCATGACATAGTTACAGATCTATAAGTTATTGGAAACAGATTACAGCAAGTCTCTCAATACCTAGTAATTGATTTATTTCACCTGGTAACTGAAAGATAATCTGCATGACCTAACTGGAAACATAACAGGAATGAATGTGGATTTAGATGCAAATCCTCATGACCACAGTCTGAAGATAGCTTTCCAAGAAAAACACTAAACAGTTCTTTGTCCCTGCAGACCTTGCTACCCCTCCGCAGCTCCACTTACAAACTGCAAGTTCTGAAGACCCTGAGCCATGGATGCTTTGTGAGAAGACCTATCCCATTCAAAGCAAGCCTACTTCCCAAACAAAACAAAAAACCCCAACAACAACAACAAAAAAAACAGTCTTTGTTACTGGATAACAATGAGAACAGGAATAGTTCCCTGGGAAACATAATTTTAAAGTCAGATTTCCAAACTAACCACACCCAATTAGTAAGTAATGCCATGTTTTTGAGTGATTATGGAATCCCAGCAGATTTTTCACCCATTTCAATTTTGTGATTTCCTCCATCTTCCCAACAAAAAAAGCAAACAAAAACCCCTCACAATCTTATATAGGTTGAAGGTAACTAAAGGCAAGACCCTTTCTCTCTAAAAAGAAATAAAACAAAATGGAGCAAAACAAGACAAAATTGCAACATCAGAAGAAGTTATTGGCTCACGCTGGCCGGCACTCCCATTTTCCCTACAGCTCATACATGATGCATCAGAGAAAGGTGCAAAGCCTCCATGGACAGAATGTGCTGTTGCCCTACACAATGCTGTGCAGATGAATTCCTGCCATTGCAGAAGGCAAGCTCAGTCCTGAGATAGCTACCAGGAATCTCATGAGCTTGCACCACTGCAAGTGCTATCAAGGGTAAGACTTAAAAACAGCCCCTTAGCAACTCTGAACTTAAAGCTATTCAAATGAGAAGGTGGGAAGAGGATTGGGACCAACACTGGCAAGCCATTTGCAAGTACAGCCTATTGAAGACAATCAACTGGCACCAAAGAAAGCAAGGACTTTGAACTTGCAGAAACTAATTACCCCTCCAGAATTTTATCTGCCACCACTATGTAGAGGAAGACACCATTAAACTACCAGCATAATCCAAACGATTCTTTCCATCCACCAGCTTCACAACTGAACAATAGAAGAGTCCACAGGGAAACAAGTATTCAGCTCTCCAGTTACAGCAGCAAAGCATCAGTATTCAAAAAACCCCAACCTAGATAGGATCAGAGATATGACAAAACACACCACAAAGATGCAACCATGCTACTGCTATGATGGGCAGTGGGGTCATCATCATGTAAGGTAGCATGCCAGATTCCACTGCACAAAGCACTGGGTGAGAAAAAATAAGCCCAGTTTTACAAAGCATGGAGGCAACAGATAGAAACAATCCAGAGGGGGACACTTGGGAGGAAGCAAGCTGGTGAGGGAGAAGTCCTAGTCACAGCACACCAGCTACCTGACCCTGGAGGACAGCAAATGGTAGAGGCCCAGCTAGTCTGTAACTGTTGCCACATATTTCTTACTTAAATGCAATTTGTTTAATCTCAAGTTGGATTCAACCATCAAAGACTCTCTTCTGTAGCACACTGACAGTTCACTCTAAATCTCTGCACCTTTAATCCTTTAATTAGCCAAGAAAAATGCAATCTCAACTCTTCCTCCAACCTAAGCTAATTTTCTGCATGGAGCTTCCAACTCCTGTAGGTTACAGGTTTTAGCTGCTCATGCAGCCAAGGGGAAGAAACAAAATAAAACACCCCCCCCACACCCCCCATTCCCACACAGGCTGATGTATGCTTCTCCATGTGGTGTCTCTCCAAAGAGCAAGCTCTTTGAAAAGTCCTCGCAAAAGTGAGAGGGACCCATTTTCACATTGCAGTAGTGGGCTAGGAGGCATAATTACATCATGCAATTCAGATAAAGAGCGAGAAGAACTTTTGATGTGTGGTACAGGGGTAGCTGGAGGAATCTGGGGACAAGGCAGTGTTTGCACAGGAGAGGAATAAAATTGGAGAGTTAAGCCAATGCTTGAATAAGAGAGCATCATTCCTACCACGTAGCTTTGGCCACCTTCCTTGGTAATTTTTGTATGGGACTTCCAACTCAAGCAAACAAAACCTCGGATAGCCAACCATTTTGGAAACTCTCTCCAAGAGAAGATTTCTCCACAGATGAGCTCTGCTATTGCTCAAGAGTGTCATGACAGCACAACTCTGAGGGCAGAAAAGGAAGACTGCATGAGTCACTAGCACATCAGGACAGAGACCCAGTTCATGCAACTTGAATTACACATCAGGCTTTTCATGCAGTCCAGCACAGCAAACTCAAGGAAGGACACAAGGGCCACCTAAAGCCCTCTTGTCTGAAGCCCTGAGCATGGGGACTGAGGTACCATCCACACCTGAACACAGCCCTGATTGCCTCTCTAGGTCGGAATGCTCCTTGCAGGACAAGGCAAAAGCAACCAGTGCTCTTGCTCAAGGCCTGCTGAAGGCATGCCCATAGACCAGCTGCAGGGACTGCTGGCTTTCCACATGTTAACCCAGTGTGTGACATGCAGGAGAAAGGAGCTCCATCATGGACAAGCCATCTCTGCACAGCCCCCAGACTGTTAAACTCAAGTTACAATGTGCCAGAGCTAATGAACCCAACCTGTTGTGCAGCACCACACAGATGCAGCAGTTCTCTTTCTAGGCACAGCCTGGCAAGTCCATGCAGCATGGCATGGAGCCTAAGGCTATGCCTAGCATAGGTGTCCACCTGCTGAGCATGGAAAAGCTGTAGGAGACCTTCCTGGTAGCCTGCCAGGGAATACAAGTGAACAACAGCACTGGGGACTTGACAAATGCATGCAAACACAGGAGTAAGACTAACCTCACTCTGATGAGCAAATGCACAATGGAAGAGCCCTGTCTACATCAAAGGCAGAGGACAAGCATTTCTGCATCTTGCAGTTCCTTAATTCACTTGTGCATTGGGGCCTTGAAAACATTAGCACATGACCAGGGCTGCCTTGCTTAAGCAAGCACTTTTGGCAAAGTCAAAGCAGGATTTGGTACAAAGGTAAGAAGAGAAAGAAAAAAAAATAAAATTATAGCCTGATGATTTTAAGCACTGGCAAAATACTATCCAGGTAGTATTACAACCCCATCCATATAGAACAGAACACTTTGAATATGTTCCCCTTTCTTCTGGTAGAATTTTAGAGGTATTGTGTTCACATTCTCCATCTTATTCAGACCAAACCAGTTCCCCCTAGCTCCCCAGCAAGGAATCCAGCCCATAAGACAAGGAAAAATATCTGAGCAACAGTTGCTACATTCACTCCACTGATAACAGATTTCAGTCACACACAGTCTACACATTCAAAACTCACATTAGTTATATGTGCAAACCAGAAATACAACTGCATGCGCGTCTTAGGGGTCGGCTAAAAAAAAAACAACAAAAAAACAACACAAAACCACAGAGCTCAGAGCTCAGTATGATGATGAGAACCATCAGTATGATGATATGAGAACCAACCTCACCACTTCAGCTGCTCCTGAGTCATGTAACTGTTCTACGCTGCCACAGGCTTTGAGAAAGAGGCATTTCAAGTGCACAATTAAAGGCAGGCAAACCAGCTCTGCAAACTGCAGTTGTTGGATGTTCATTCTACATTCAGTTCTTACAGAACAAAGAGGATGTGAGTAGCTGGCAAGGAGCATTTGACTAGGAAGCTGCATTCTGGTGGCCGGGCAGTCAGCCTGGTAACTGAATCTCTGCACACTCTTTGATCAACTTATTACAGAACATCCTTCCACCAACAGTTCTCAAGGTGCGGACACAAAGGTAGCAAACAGTTACCAGGTTTGCTCCAGGCCAGAAAGAAGCTCATTTTGCAGCACCAAGATGAGTAGGGTTTTTTCCTCTTTTAAGAACGAGAGAAAGAAAAAAAGAAAGAAAGAAGGGGGGGGGCGAAGGTTTCTACAGTGCTCTGAAAGCAGCTAATCAAATTATTAAAATGCTTAAAAGTTTAATGAAGAAATCAAAGCTATTAAGTAAACATTCAGCTTGATGTCTCTTTCCCTTCTTACCCACCCTTCCTCAATGCATTCAAAACCTCTTTTTGCTTTGCTACAACATGTTTGAACAGGTACTGAGATACAAACAAGTCTTGGCCCCATCTCATACAGAATGGATTGGTTGCAGATGTTCTCCTGCAAGCTACATCTTGCCTCCTGCAAGAGCATTCATCTCTAAAACACATCATTTCACCTACTTTGCCTGAAGCCAAAACTCAAAGGTTATTTAATTTTTAATTTTTTTTTTTTTTATTAACTCTAACATACCTACAGCTGTGCAAGCAAAACCCCATCTGGTTTTTCAAGGCACAAAGAAGCCAGCAACTAAGTTTAGATAAATGTAACCAAGCTGGGGCAGTCATCTTTCTGTTCACCTCTGCAGCAGCCAACAGCAATGTCAGGGGTGCAATAAAACAAAAACCTGCTATATTTCAGAGAAGCCTGACATATTTCACTATCTTCCTAGGACAAGTCAGACATGAGCTCATACAGTGACAGGTGAGTCAGTGACAAGTCAGACAAGAGCTCCTTAATTAAGCTTTAGGGGCAGATGATCCCTCGAAGGTGTAATCAGATTGGTATGGCCAGTGGAAAAAGGAAGGAAAAAAAAACAAAACCCGAAAACAAAAAAAGGCTGAGTGAACTGTTACACCCTTGCTAAGCCAGGCTGAAGGCAGCACAGTGCACAGAGCCAAAGAGCCCCCAGCATGCAGGAATACCTGAGCATCCTGCACCACTGCCTGGCAGTCAGCGCCTGCCTGCGTCCTCATCCCTGCTTCTCCCAGGAGCAGAGAAACACTGACTTCCCCAGCAAGCAGCTTATGCTGGGGTCACACTGCAGATGCAGCATGATCCAGGGTGTTCGGAATAAGGTGCACCCCAGGAGTTTGACTTTCAGAGGCAAGGGGGTGGTCGGCAACAGTTCAGACCTGTGGGGTGGAGAGGGAAGTGGTCACGAGTGAGTCATTCCCAATCACTCACCAACAGAGTCAATCGTGACCACGTGCTTTATCAACCCTTAAAATACTACCAAGCTACTGCACTTATGAGAAAGACCCCACAAGTTCTGTGTTTAGGAAGCTTCCCCAAAATAAGCGGCACAACATAAATCAGAATATCAGTGTATTGAAACAAAATAGCCCCATTAAACTGATTGTGATCAGCAGGGTGGCTAGCAGCATCAAAGCGTTTTTGCACTCACGATGTCAGGCGTGCATCATAGAAATTATTTTCTTCCAGTGTGTATCCCTGCAAATTCAATCTGGAGCCCAGCTCCCCTGCGGAGCTGTTATTCCCATCAGCCAGGGACCATGCTGCAGTGCTCCCACTCAACGTGAGCAGCGCCAGAGCAACCCAGTTCTCCCCATTCATATCTTGCACAGATTAACCTGCTGAAAAACAAACCAAGACAGACAGACTCCAACTTCCATAGCCCTTTTGAGAGGCATGACAAAGGAAACTGGCAAAAATGACCTACCGGAGAAGTCAGCGCACAAAGGGGATGCCAAATAGAGGTCAAATTTATTAATTCCTTATAGAAACTTATAGAAACTGTATTGCAAAGTGATCACTCCACATACTTTGTCTAACCTTAGAGAACTAACGATGACTCTTCTGAAGCTTTTCTTAGGGGCCTCACCACTTCCTTTATGCATGCCAGTACTGTAAAAGATTTTCATAGGATATCTAGAAATGCACAGACTGATGGTTTGTTGTTTTGTTTTTTGGGGGTTTGCTTTTTTTTTTTGGGGGGGGGTTGTTTGCTTTTTTTTTTTTTTTTTTTTGGAGTCCCCTTTGCTAATATGCCTACAAGAATTCACCAAAGAGGAGTAAAAAAAAATGACTAAGTACAAGTAATGTGAGCAGTTTACAGCAGAAGAGACAAGGAACTCGTCGCAAAGCCAGCCACCACCTCGCTGATTAATGAACAGGTGTCTTTCAGTGCTCAGCCACCCAACAAACGTCTCGCAGGAAGACATTTTCTCTCCCACCCATGGTGATGCCAACACTCAAATGCAAACAGAGCGGGTGTGCTGCCTACCCCGTGAACACCCTCTAGGCTGGGCACCAAGCCCAGTGGCACCACTCCCATCCCTTCCCCACGGGAATCCCTTCCAGCCCTGCATTTTGAGGGGGGTCCAAGGAGCTCTGGGTGCAGGTTTGATAGCAAACCTGGGCTCACTGTGCTCCCATTGCAAGGTCAGGAGGAAGTCAGCTCCCAGCCACAGCTCATGCGGTTGAGCTAATAAGCCCTGACAAGGGGCATGGCGAGTTTGCCGAGGCTCGGCACCACAGCTAACGCAGCAGTGCTAGTGCAGCATCGTGCTCTGGCTACATAACAGGAAGAGGCTTTTCTTCATGCCATAGCCTCTGCGTTAGTAGTTTTCACACCTGATGGGCCTGAAACTGGTAAAGCTCAAGATCTCAAGTAGGGCAAGCAATAATCCCACCAGCACTCAGGCAGTTTCAAGCTTTAGCCCGGAGATACATTTTGGTTCCTTCAAAAGTTAGTTTGTGAAGAGATTTTAGTGTCCTGTAAATAGGTCAAAAGAAGAGGCCTGAAAGCTAAGGCTAGCAATACAGGATGCACAGCAAGCAGCAGTCCCCAGCTGTCCCCCCAGGGCATTTCACATCAGGGGTCTAAGTGCTTTACAACACAGGATCATGGTGACACAGTCACAAATTTGAGGGTGGGTGTGTGGACAGGGGGAAGAGGGGGAACAGAAACAGAGGGAATGACTTGAACAATGTTACCCAGATTATATCTAAATCACAGGGCAGGAGCAACTCTGAGGCTGGGCTCTGAGCCAAATCCGCCGCTCATCAATACTGGTCCCTAGCAGGGCACCTCCGGGCAGCATGGCTTCTCTCCCCAGGAGGAAAGCATGGTGCACCCTGGGGCACAGAAAAGGCAGGGAGGAGAGCCCCGAGTGGCAGCCCCTGCAGGGGTGCTCCCCTCCCTTCTTGCAGGGGAGGGCGATGGTCATGCGCTGAGAAGCGGCATGGCCATCATGGCTAATGGGGAAAACAACAGAGCCAGAAAATTTAGACCCAAGTCCCACCTCATTCATACAGGAAAGACAAGTCAGCCTTTGAGTAATGCTTTCTTGCATTTCCTCTAGTACATTTTTCATTTTTCTGTAAAGCTGAACTTAGATGAATTTCAGCAGCTAACGTGTATCAGCAGATGATAGAACACTCCTTTTTATCAGACAGGTAGTAGTTTGCCCTCCTTAAAAAAAATATTGCTCTCATAGAATACATCTGAAAAAACGAGGGAGAAGTAGCACTTCCTCCTGTGGCTCCACAGAGTTTTGCTCCAATGTTTAAGTGTTATCTCTAACAACTGGAAATGATAAGTTTGTATCAATACTCAGGTCTATTTGCAAGAGGATCTAAGCTCTTATTTGGGTAGCTATCCTATTGTGCTTACAATAACATATCTGACATGCCTGCACATAACAAAACCTGAAGAGATTTCCATTGCACAATAAAGTTCATGCTCTTTCTATATAGAAGCCATCCCTACCCAGGACACCACTTTTTTTAAGCAAAGTAGGACATTCCAGCATATGGTCTGCCCAGCACTGGAGCTGAACCCTCAGTGTACAGAGCATCACCAATGCAACACACACAAAGTTATCCTTGCTTCAGCACAGTGCCGAACTGCTGCTTGTTCTGTATCAAGTTGACAGGGAAATAATATCTATGACAACTGTGATACTTCAACTGACCTAAGGAAAGGAATGATCATCTCCAAGGGCAGTCTTTTTCTGCAAGTTGAGCAATACCTCTTGCACTAGCCTACCTGAAAACCTTTACCCAAAAGTAACTTATTAAACTTTTTTTTTTTTTAAAAAAAAGGTCAAACACCTCTACTCCATAAAAACTACTAGTTTGGAAATTTTGGCACTTCTGGCACCTTGGTTTCCCTTCTCTAAAATGGCAATTACGCTCCTGATTTGCCTACCAAGCAAAGGTGTTTGCTGATTAGGGAAGTAATGTTTGTGCAGCACTTTGAAGATTTAAAGTACTACATTAATCCTACATGTTGTTCTTAGTAGAAGCCAATTTCTACCCAAGAGGAGGGAAAAAAAAAATAAAAAGGTGCTTTAAATAGTGACCCTCCCCTACTTCAAGATGTTCACTCATCTCCCAACATCAGCTATTCTTATCTGTAAATGTTTTTTTAACCCTTCCTTCTCATAGTTCTCAGAAACCACAAGTCTCATTCAGCTTTTATTTGAAAAATGGCTTCTTTCCAGACTGTGGCTGTTTCTTGTAAAGTTAATTCCTTTGGTAATACTGCTGGAGGCACATTGGTATGTTTGGTGTGTGTGTATATACATATATATTTTCTCCCTTTTCACACGGTGCTGTTTTTCTATATGTGTAGTGAAAGATACCTAATCCAGGATTATGATTCTCTTTATTCCTTTCTCATGAAAGTAGGTGGGGCTTTTTTGTGCAAGTTGCATTGATGAAAATTATGTTTAATTAACACTGTTTCCTCTCCACATAGACAAAAAAAAAAATTCTCATTAAGAACCAGAAAAAGGTTTCTTGGACTTAATTCTCTCCCTATGAATTTTTCTTCAAAAATAATTAAAACCTTAAAACAAATTTTCTGAAGGGCAAAAAAAGAAAATAAAAAAACCTGTGATGTCAGTACAACTAGAAATTGCTTGTGCAAAACAGCAAAGAGATCTTCTGCCCCTGTGGAGGACACAACCCCTCCCCATGACTACTTTCTCCATCCTCGTGTGTCTGGCCCTAATGTCTCAGTGTTTTTTCTTACAGATCCTGGGAGACCTGTAGTGAGCTCTGACTGGTCTCCTATTACACTGAAGAGAATAAGCCACAAACATAGCAACCAAGGGGCTAAATCCTCACTGAAAGAGAAGGACATTCATACCACCTGAAGCCTGCTTTCTCTCAGCAGGTCAGGCATGCTGGTGCCCAACACTAACTGTGCTGTTTGAAGAGCACAGTACACACCATTGCAAGTCAGGAGACCCAAAATTTCTGTTCTCAATGCCAACAGGTACCACTTCATATAATCAGAAAGTAAACAGCTTCCCTTCTCATCATTCCTGGGCATCGCTAGCTGCGTGTGGTACAGACTACCCCTTACAGCGTGCTCTTACACCACAGCACATCTCTGTCATCACGGAGGGCGCTGGTCTAATAAAGAGCATATAGCAAACCTCCTCACTACAATGAGGCCGTTCGTATAGGGAGGCTATATTGCCCTGGTAGGCTTTAGAAAACAATAAAGGATACAAAAAGGAAAAGAAAAAAACAAGACAGCTCACATCACAAGACGTTTTCTGGAAACTATTACACAGATCTGTAGAGCTGCTTGTAAGGAATAACAGAAAAAGATAACTGCTAATAAAAACAAAATATACATGACAAAGAGATTAGGAGGAAAAAGCACAATTACATTCTAATGGAAACCTAATACACTCAGATCTCCTTCTACTCAAGCATAAAAACCCAAACAGAAGCCAGCAGGCCCCTCCTGGCTGGTTCTCACAGGTGAACTGGTTCTTCCCAGCCTTGTTAGCTTGAAAACACCTCCTTGCCGTGAGAAAGGCACCTCCTTCAAAGACAACAAGCCCAGCTCCTCTCTTTCCAGGTAGATGACCTAGGACAAGTTACGTATGCCTCAACAGTCTTAGTGTTAGGCCCTGTAATATCACGCAGAAGGAAACACACTTCACAAGCTCTTCAAGCACGAAAGCATGATTGCAGCCTCTCTGTGCACAAGAACGATGGTGGCAATCGATGCCTGCCCTGCCTCCCTGCCTGCCCCATGCCAAGAGGCAGTGTGCACTGGAAACAGCCTCTTCAGGCAGGCATGGCTGCAGAGAGCTTGAGGAAGCCAAATCTTAACCACTTCTCACCCAAGACAAATGCCCAAATATGGAAGCACTCCTTGCTTCCCTGAGATCAGTGCAGAGCCAAGCCCTTAGCTCACACCATTGCATCAGCTCTCGCAGCCTGCAGCGTGTGCATCTGAAGGCTAAACCCCATCTCTTCCTCCGCTGCCTTCTCCTTCCAGATCGCTTCTCTCCCTTTGGATTACAGGCATCGTTTCTCTTTCTCACTCCTGCTGCAACAAGGGGGGTTATCACCAGCAAAATTAACTTTGTTGGGCAAAGCTGGGCTGAAGAGAAAGGCTACATTTAGAAGCATGAAAGGATTAGCAGAGTGGCCAGGAGGTGACCGATTTCAGTGCTTGGCAAGGTCTGCAGACCCTCTGCACAAATGAGTCACTCTTTTACAAGGACCTTTCTCAGCTGCCCCATGCAAACAGCTAAAACCCACATCATTGCTGACTAGAAGCCCCTGACAACAGGGAAATTCAAAATTCTCTAACAAGACCACTGCCACTCCCCTTCTCCTGGCAGCTTTAAAAATAATATTAAAAGGTAAAGTTGGAAAGTTCAAATTGCACTGACCAACACACCACCACAGAATAACAAAGCTAAGATTTCATGTGAACACTTAGTACAGCCCCACATGTATGTTCATTGGGAGACTCACCAACCTTTAAAAAAAGCTTTCATGTATGATGCAGAGAGATAATCAGCAGCTGGGACAATACTGGACATTACCAGTATTATTAAAACAATGCACTATTTGAACAGATTATTTAAGAGAACACTGAACACATAATTAAGGACTGTTGAGTCAAGGCGATGTGCACATCTAATTGCCCTCTCACTGCTTCACTATGCTTGTTCACAGTCCTCTAATTCATTTTATAGAGATTGGGGAAAAAAGTCCAAATTTTACCAGGTGGTTCAGGACACAGAATATATTTAAAATGAAAATGGAATGAATCAAGGTGAAATAAAAAGACTGAGATAACCCCCCCAAGGAATCTGTACTCTTAACCACAGAAACCTGTTATTGCTCGTGTGGACTAATTTAAGTGCATTCCTTTCACCTTCCTTAAAATGCAGCTTTTCCAAATCCTCTAACCCCAGCCAGCACAATCCATCTACTTGCTTTCATGCCTGTTGCACAGGCTGTTATCCAGCTCTTCTAGCAAGGAGAGTCTGAAATCTGAGCATTTTCTTACAGCTGTAGGCTCAGCTGAGTTTACTGAGAACAGGAGAACCAGTGAGCCCAACTAGAACACAGACTGCAGCTTTGAGGAGCTCCGCGTTTCATAACAAAGCCCTGCAAGGACCAGTCCAGCACAGCTCCAACTTACTGCAGGGCATGAGAATAAGCTGCTAAACTCAGGTACTGCCAACACCTGAATTATGCAAGTCTTGCAGGGCTGGGTGTCTGTCTTCAGCAGAATCAAAAATTTGCAAATAAATTTCAGTTTTCATTTAAAAACTTAAAGCTATTTCTGCCTTCTTTTTCCTTAACCCTTGTGACTACCAAGAAAAGCTTTAAAAGTTTTAGTAGATGCACCCTAAAGGCTCAAAAACCTGGGGGAGACTAAGAAGAACCTGTTTGCCTTTTTAAAAGAGTCTCATGACTTATAAGGTGGTATCTTGCTTATGGGGATGGGTGGATCAGATTCATTTTTTGATAGCTTGCGTTTGGCAATAATGTTAACTTTTACTTACCCTGACATACAATTTTAATTTTTACTTTCCTACTGCAATCACGTTGTTCCTCATGTAACAGGTTCTGCTAGTGACAGGTGATTGCCAAATCTTTTTTTAGGGGGGAAAGCCAGTGCCATTGTTTATTTATTTGCACTCAGAGTGGGTGGGGATCAGCACACAACTTACTTTCATAAATAAAAAAAAAAAATCTGAGGTGGCACACTTTTGAAATGCCTTGTTTTCTTCTGCTGCAGAAACGGGAGGAGATATCACAAGGCATGGGAATACGGGAGTTCTCACAGAGGAAATATCCCACAATAAATGACACACAATTCTGGATAAGTTCTTACTTTACTCAGTTCACAGGGCTTCTCGCTCAACCTCAACAACCTGCTATGTCAGCATTACAAAGTGATAACTGCTTGTTCCTTTATTGTATTTAGGTTTTATTGTACCACGAGTATGCATGTGAGAAGCTTTGTTCAATTCAAACTATTAAGGCTTTTTTTTTTTCCTCCACACCTCAGTAGAGTTTCAATTGTTAAAGATTTTCCTTCTGAAAAGACTGATTAACCTGCTTATATTCTCGGGTCATTAATTAAAAAAAAATAATCAAGGATGCTTATAAAGTCCTCTGCAATCCAATCTCAATTTGTCATCATTAGTTAGTTCAACATTGCATACAAATGAAGAGCTAACCTGATTAGACAGCATGTTTTACTGGAATTCCTACTTTAAGTCATGAAAGACTTCAGAGAAAATTTGTAATATTTTCAAAGTGAACTGCTCATACATATGAAATCACCCTCTCACCTAGCAGCAGCTAGTGTTTCTCTCTGCAATTTTTGGCCAATTCTTTTTTTTTTTTTCCTCCTCCCTCCCCCCCTTTAATCAGGAGCCTATCACAAACCTGAGCAGAGAAGCAATCCTGATGTTACATTCATCTCCTCCCAGCCTATCCTATACAAAAACTGCTGATTTGGCAGGGGTGCGTGCTGCCCTAGAACAGTAAACCTGCCCCATAGAAAGAGTTGGCAGAACTTGGGGGAGGTTTTAGGAAAAGATATGATTCCAGGGCCATTTTCAGAGGCATAGCATTTAAGTACTCAGCAAGTACCCTCTCTGCTTTCCCCCACCTCCAAAAGTAGTAACCTTGGGATCTACATGGGATTCCACATTATTGCCTCCAAAGCACACAGACTGGGAGCTAAATGCACAAAGTGGATGAGAAATCTGAAGCATCTTCACAGGCCTCTAATCCTCCCATGAAAGCAGCTCTTGCTTTTTAGAGAAATAACCCAGTCCTCTTACCAAGCCCACAACCTTCGCTCCCATGACCTAATCCAACATGACTCAGCCCAGAAGTTCGCCAGAGCTCCAGTGAAGCACACTGTCAGTCAGGACAGCAGATCCCCTGCCAGTCACCATTGAGCCTTCCCAGCAGAGCAAGGTCGGTCAGCCTAGCTCATCCTTTCCCAAACAGGGGAAAGTGCAACACAGTGGGTTTCCTTACTTAATACTGTTACCCTGGGGAACAGCAAGGGGGGGGAGGGGGGGAAGAACTTAGAAACAAGGCTTTCAAGTTTTGGACTCTTAATAAGGGTGGGGCCATCAAGTAATTAAACTTTTAATAGGTCACTGCAGTGGAAGAAACTCTTCCAGTTGGGTAAGTTCCTAATCCATCATTAAAGAAAAGACGACAAGCATTAATCAGAGCATATGAAGTCACAGAGGGGGGGGGAATGAGCAACTGCGAGAACTTGCTCTTGCTGAGATGATGGGGCAATCGCTCCTCCTTTCATCAACATTTCACACGTTTCCACATTTCTCAGGACAGCAGCAGGAAAGAGCCTTCACGTCCTTCCCCACCCACCTCACTGATAAAGCTGTCGAACGCATATTACCAACTGCTCAAGAGCCCATGTGAAACGAGTTGGTGGATTAATTAGCAGAAGGGCAGAGCTCTGAAGATGGAAAGATGCTCTACTGTAAAAGGCGTATTGATTGAATGTCCACAGCCACCACCACCACAAGACTTATCATCCACTGCAAACATACAGCACACCACCAGCTCCTGCATGAGCGGCTAAATCCAGGTCACTTGGCTCAGTGCAGGGGCATCTAGACTGTGGTCACTCCTCCCTCAACAAAGAGCTGTTTGATCCGATTACTTTAGTAAATTGACCCCATTCCTTTGGTAAAATACACAGACTTATCCCTAGACAGACTGCAACAGGTACAGGGAGCACATCATCATCTGTTGGTAGTGTGGTCGACATCAGTGGTCGACATCAGGGCAAAAGAAAAGGAGGGGAAGCTAAATGTGCCTGTTCCCAAGCTGTACATGTCTGGCGACTGTAGTCACCAAGGAGCAATTTTATTGATTTTTTTGAAGCCAGCATGTAGTCTGATCTTTGACTACTACCCAGATCTACATTAAACCTCAGCCTCCACTTCTACCCCAGAAAACCACTATCACTACAGTGAAACACCTCAAGTGCTTGTTTAACTTTAAGCTTGCGAGTAGCTCACTCATCTTCAGCTCTGTTGGAACAGCCTAGTACATACATTCAAGCATCATTTCAAAAAACCACTTTTTGCAGTTGAAAGGACAGCATCAAATGCTCTGGTTCCCTGCAGCTGTGTTAGATAAGCCTTTGTATCATACATATCAAAAGAACACATCTTTTCATACGTGTTTCAAAGGACCCTCTCCAGAGCAGTCTGCAAAAATCCAAGGCAGCATTTTCTTGCTTTGAGAAATGGAAAGTAGAACTGACCAACAATTTCCTTGCTTAAAGGGAAGTGAAAATAAGTAACATGTGCAGTGTAAGTGGAGAAACCTGGACTTGAAAACAAGCGTGAACTACGGCAGGGCATCACTCCCAATGCAGATAAGGAAAAGGTGCAATTTCAACCTCACTTAAAAATCCTTCACCGTTTTATGCATAAACAAATGAAAAATCTGGTCTTGAGCAGACCTACCACTTTTTATCCCATGAAACAATTTCCTGAACAAAGTTATTGTTTACCAGTTCTCGACAAATTTTACTAGAAAAGGCTTGCAACCTTACAGTGATTTATTGTTATCTGGCACCTTTTCCCAGAGTGGAGCATGCAGGCTAGGTTGCTTTGCTGGCAGCAATAGCTAGGAGTTTGTTGCAATTCTTGCTAGATTATATTTAAATTTGAGGTCGAAGTAGTTCCTCATATTAAGGAAAAAAAAAAAAAACCCACACTATTTTAGTGCTCTCAGCTTTTGGTAAAAAGTGTATCTTTTTTTTCCTTAAAAAAAAAGTTAAAAAAAAAAAAAACTGAGTCCCTGCTTTTATTCAGGTAGCGTGAGGTAGGGCATTATTCACTGCACCTACTCCAAGTGCCTGAAGGAGAGGAAGGCAAATATTTAACATCTTTAAGACAACAATATTCTCTACTGCAAACATCTCTACTCTAGAGCCCTAAACCACAACAGGACCGATAGCTCCAGCAGTGCTGTGTCCTGGGTGACAAAGTTTCTAGAGCATGAATAATCAAGCCAGGTCCACCAAAAATCAAGAGCTGAGCTTCAACTTTCAAGCACCATACTTTTTTTTTTTTTTTTTTTTTAATAAGAAAGGGACTATTCTGACAGCAAGAACAAAGTGTTAAGTAAAAAAGAAAAAAATATATACATACAAATAACCCAAATACTGCAGGGTTGACCCAAGCTGGTGGTGCCACTGGGGTTCCCACACCAGCTGCAAGAGGGGAAGGACACTGAGAAAGCCCCACACTCCATGGGTCAGAGTGGGGGTCACCACCTCCATCCTGCTGCCACACTTTACGCAAACCAATGGAAGCTGAAGAAAGCAAAGAGAAGTGCTGAAGCCATGCTTATGCCCACCCCATGTTTTACTCCAGCACACCTGCTAGACCCAAATAGAGAGCCACTGTTTCATCACATGCAGTCTTTAGGTGACTAGTTTTTTGCAAGGCATTTTGTTACCTGGGATTTAGTGATATTATTGGGGGTTAAATTCCCACCACACCCTCCCAGAATGGCCAAGATAAATCTCTTCCTTCTGTGTGACATGTCATGCACTGAAGAGGACACAGGTCACTCCATTCTTGCACAAGCTGGATATGTATCATACGAATAATGTCACTAGTAGCACCGGGACCAAAGCCAGAGAAGGAGCAAAGCAATGCTGCGTCCTTACCGTCCATGTTGCTGACTTTGCTGTGCTGGACTGTTGAAATGATACATCGAAGCTGTGAGGTCCTGGGTAGTCTGTGTTGGAAGGGATGGCTGGGGAGGGCGAGAGGGCATCAAAAGTTGAGCTGGGCTGGGCATATGGCGAGGGGGCCGTGACGCTGTTCTGCGCATGCTCCGTGTTGTAGGGGCTGGTGGAGGAAGAGCCATTCTGGATCTGCTGGTCCATGCTGTTCAGGAGCCCCAGGTTCGTGTACTGCGGCTAGAGGCAAAGAGATGCACAGGAGCGTTATAGAAGCAACGTTAGCACAGACTGGCCAGCCATGGCATGGTTTTCACAATGGAGGATGCACAGCATGATCTCAGCACCATCAAACATGTGTCACACCAAGAGGAGGGAGATTTGCAAAGGATATACCCTATTTTACATCGGTGACTGAAACAGAAAGGAGTAAAGCTTCTCACAACCACACAGTAGATCAACAGCCAAGCTGGGAAAAGAGCTTGCACATAACAAGGAGGTGATTTGCAGGGCAGTGAGCCATCACGAGGAGATGGGCTCCCTATGCCTAGCAACACCTACACCAAGACCCTTTTGAAGAGACTGCTATAACCCGATAAAAATGACCAGGTTCATTACAGTGCAACTGGCTCTAGCTTGTACAAGGCTACATTGTCTCTGATGGTCTCCTGCGCTACACAAAGACTGCTCCTCTCCTTGTGGATCTGATACTGCTATGGATGGTGACATTTAGGACCTCTAACTCAGGCAGTAACTGCACTGAAGTGTGACTCACCGCAGAAAAGGTTCATAGCACTTAACCAGGTTGCACCATGAACTCAATTCCCAGTGACTGGTCACAGACAGTAGTAGAGAGGAATGAAAGGTCTCATTAAGCAGCATAGTAGTTCACAGCATGGAAGGCTTCCCCACATACTTAAGCAGCAGCAGCAGTTGCACAGTGTATAGCACTTAAATGAACAGATGTGATTGTGCCCGAAAAGTAGCCTCCAGGAACAAACAACATATGAAACAACTGAAGACATCAAAAACAAAGGCAAGAGAATGGAGTACAGAAGCCAAAGGTTAGATCAGGGAGAGGTTAGCAGAAAAATCACATGCCTAATGCCCTAAATTTATGTGGCCCCCCATCTCAAAGAGATGAGAGGGGAACAAATTTCAAAGAAAGGCGACAAGAGTGTGCAAACTCTTTCAATGCCTTCCTGTAATGCAGCAGTAGATGACTACTTTTCAGCACAGAAAAGTGTCCTGGTTTCATCTGGGATAGTTACTTTTCTACCTAGTAGCTGCTACAGTGCTGTGTTTTGGATTGAGTATGAGAACAATGCTGATAACCCACTGATGTTTTAGTTGTTGCTCAGTAGTGCTTACACTAGCCAAGGACTTTTCAGCTTCCCATGCTCTGCCAGGGGCACAAGAACCTGGGAGGGGGCACAGGCAGGACAGCTGACCCAAACTGACCCAAGGGCTATTCCATACCATATGGCATCATGATCAGTATAGAAACTGGGGGGAGTTGGCTGGGGGTCAGCGATCGCTGCTCGGGGACAGGCTGGGCATCAGCCAGCAGGTGGTGAGCAATTGCATTGTGCATCACTTGTTTTGTGTACTCTTTTGTCATTATTATTATTACTTTCTCCTCCTCAGCTGTACTGTTAAACTGCCTTTATCTCAACCCATAGGTTTTACTTTTTTTATTCCGATTCTCTCCCCTATCCCACCAGGGGGGAGGGAGGAGGGAGGGCGACCGAGCAGCTGTGTGGTGCTTGGTTGCCTACTGGGATTAAACCACAACAAAAAGAAACAATGAGGAGAGAAGTGGAACACAGTATGACAGAAGTGGATAAATTCCTAAACAATATGGGGAAAAAAGCAAATAGAAAATGAATTTTCATGCTCTCTTAATAGAGGAGTTGGGGGACAAGAAAACTTCTCAAGTAGGATTTTGGTTTAAACACACACAGAGTGGTTCTTCACAAAGCCCACAAATAAATATGGATTTTCTGCCACAAAATGCTGTGGATACTAAAAGCCTACATATGTTCCAAAAGGCATCAGACAATTTCTGGTGGAGAAAAATCCATTAAGGCAGTGTATCTGCTTTTAAAATTCTGAACCACAAATGTTGGAAGCTGGGAAAGTACTCTGGGGAGAGAGAGTTACACAACTACCCCAAACTTTTATTACTCCAAAGGGTCCAGCATTGGCCATGGAGACAGGGCAGCAGGTGAGCGGTACATGGGGTTCAGCCAGGTACATATAGTCTCATCCTTGTGTGTGTCCAAAGGGCATTGTTCGTGCCCTGCTTAGGAAGATCACCATCCAAAAGGTTTGTAGTACTCATCCCCAACAGCTCTGGGATCACCCAGGAATACACAGCAATACACACACCTGGTTCTGCAGTTGGCAGCTGACATAGCAGAAGGGACTTGGGCTCTTCCCCTAGTTCAAGGCTCCAAGCACCTCATGTCCCTCCACATCCTGTGTCTTCAATCCCATCCAGAGCCATCAAGCTCATATATCTCAGTACTTCAGCCAGTCTGCTTCAGCCTTCCCTCTTCTTTCCCACAGTTGCTTCTTTTCCAGAGACAACTCTGTATTATCAGCCAAGTGACAAAGGTTCCCTGAGTCAGAGCACCAACAGCAAGACCCATAACAAAATGTTTTCCTGATACTGGGAATCCCACCAGCCCTAAAGAAGCTTCAAGCACACCTCCACTCTTCCAGGGATCTGAAAGGGAATGTCACAAGCTATCTGCCAAGCTTCCCAGGGACCTTGCACAAGCTATTTAACACTCAGTTTCTCCAGTTATTGCAGACATGGAGGAAAACAGGCTGGTTCCTTTGTAAGGATGAAGTGCCCTCCCTACACTCAAACACTCCATGCTCTCAGCTGTCTTTCCAGAAGAAGAGGAGGTAAAGAAATTTGAGCCACCAAATAGAGCTCTTCCTTAGGTTTCTGTCTCTGTTTCACTGGAAGAGGCTGATATTTTATGGGGTTTTAAGTAAAAGCCCAAGGTGAGCCTGGTGCTTTTGGGTCTTCATCAAGGCACATCAGACTTTCCAGAGATGGATCAGCTTGTTAATATGAGCTGTGGTGGGAAGGAGAAGGTGTGGTGGGGAATGGCACAGGGGACTTCACTTTGGGAGCTGGGATGGTCTGCAGAGAGAAGGGAAAGCGGTTTCGCTCCCTTGCTCTGCCAGTGATGTGCTGTGTCTTTGGGCAAGCCACCTCGCCTCCCCCTCCACCCTCAGCCTACTTCAGGCAGCAAAGTCTGCAGGGCAAGGATTGCTCCTCACTGTGAAAAGCACTCCACTTAATGGGCCTCTGTTTTGTCTGAGGCCTTCAGGCAGCAGAGTAATAAAAGCAATTACATATTGAGTCCTAATCCTGGGTGAACTAGTGACTCTGTGTTGCCTCAGGTTAGTCATTTGCCCTCCCTGCCTCAGTTTCCCCATCTATAACAGTGGGGATGTTATAGATGCTCAGCACCCCTGTCAGATGGGCAAGCAAGCATCTGTGACTGGACTCAAAGCATGCTAAATAGTTGACACAGGAGAAAGCAATCCAGACTGGTTCTTCTTCTCCAAGAGGAGATTGCAGCTTTGGCAGTGCAGATGACAGTTATGTCTCATCTCCTCCGGGCTATTCAGCCAACCAAGACCTATTTAACGGACTTTGGTACATGTTTTCCCTTGAGGCTAATTCCATATGGAAAGAGCCACTATGCTGGTGTACTGCGCCAGGCACAGTCTTTTTCCCGCTCAATAATTTGTATTTAATCAAAAAAACGAACCTACCTGCCCTTCTGCCCCAGAATACCCTAATAAGACCTGAAGACTTCTCAAAAATGTAGAAGTATCACTCAGTTGTTTCATTTCTCATGGAGATTAGCATCAGACACACTCCCTAACCAGCAGAATGATGAAAAGATGGCTGTGATGAAAACAGCCTCCTAAACCAACTCAGACATACAGACAGCAAAACAATAGTGTTTCAGTTTTCACTTAAAAACTATTCCCTCTAATCCCAGGCTACTTAAGATGGAGAAAGATGGCCAAACAGGCAATCAGCATTAACAAGACAGCACAGTCTGGAAATGCTGAAGATGCTGCCTGGAAGTCAATTAAAAAAAAAGAAAAAGAAAAAAAAAAAGTCCCCCATTAAAATTTAAGATATCCTTAAGAGAATCAAGGATCCTTTTCATTCCTTTCAGTCCAGGACCATCTGTCTTAATGTTACCAGTGGAGCAGCCATTCCACTGCATTTATACACTCGCATGCCACAGCCGAATGCCATGTCCCCATTTGCTCTTTAAATAACTATTAATCTCCTTGCACTTATCCCTGTGCTGACACAAGCAGCTGTTGGACTCTCCTTCTCCCTCTCGGAGTCCCACCAGCCTTTCACCTTCCCTGGCCCCTTGATCCCCTCCCCAGGCAGGTGCTCCATCCCCAGTGACAAAACCAGCCTTAGGGTTTACACACACACACACACAAAAGAACTAAACCTCGTCTCGCAGGTATGCCCCAAGGCAGGCGGAGAGTTGTTTGCGCTCAAGGGGTCAACATCTGAATTGCTTGCAAGGCTTTTGGAGGAATCAGATAAGGCTTTCGGAGGCACACGCCTTCTGACAACACAACAATTAGAGGGGCAGCAGGCCCAGGGAAGGCGCACGCAGGAATTCACCCGCCGCGGCCACAATAAAACCCCTTCACCCCAGCCACGCTGGGGATGGCGAGAACAAAGAGTAAGGGTCTGTGGACATGTCTGCAAGGCATTGCCCTCCAGGAGGGGTCTGCAGGGTGTGTGTTCGCACACACACGGCCTCCCTTCACCATCTACAGACAGAAAGACGACAGCATTTAATTCGGAAATTAATTCTTGCCAGGTTGGCAGTCCAGATTTTAGCACATGCTCGCGTTTTGCTGTGGCATTGTTTTAAACAACTGCAGGATCTAATCCCACCACCGATTTCTGGCAGAAGGAGAGTGCTATTTGGTGGAAAGAAGAAATGCATGCAAAGCTGAAAGAACAGATTATCTAATTTTCAGTGCTTTTGTTCTCTGTTTTGTTCCCTCCATCAAGTTTCTGAAACTATTAATATTGCTGAGGCATTACAAAAACCTCCAGGCGAGTTTAACTGCAAAGAGAGCTACAATTAGATCTCAGATTACATATTTTGGAACATCTTTTCAATAATGTATCTTGAACTATCAGTTTCACTTCCTACATCCCATCAGCTTCACTTTCAGGTTTTCGTGCTAACGTGCTTCCAGTTTAGGAGAGTTACAGTTTCACTGGAGGGGCTGCTGAATGAAAAACCAGACTGAAAACTGCAAAATTGTTTCATCAAGGTTCTGCTGTTGGGAGGACAGATCTTCCTAAGGAATGCCATCGACGACATAAGGCAGAAAGCCGCCTCCTGACCCCAGCAGCGCCGGGGCACTTGCCACAAGAGGGCAATGCAAAAGCTCCACCGCGCACGGCAGAGCTGATGTGCCAGGAAGATTCCCCAACCCACCCAGACTGGGGTCCTTCTCACCCCACCCCGCCGCAAGAACCCACTCCCAGTTTTTCAGCCACAGCCCGTTTTTAAGCCCATCATGTTAATTGATAAGGTCATGAGAAAGATCTGCAAAGAGACCCCCAGCACGAAGGTGCAAGGGAAGTAACACAAGTGAAGAAAAGTTCTTGAGGGGACTTCCACGCCAAAAATCCCCTAACATACACAGCTCCAGCTATTAACTACCCAGTTATCAACCTTTCAGAGAAAGTTTTGAGAGTTTCTCCTGTTGAGAAAATAAAGGAAAAGTTACCGTCTTCAGGTTCAGAACACCCAGATGCCTCCACCCCTATCAAAACCCTTCTCAGTATCACCAAAAGAACATGCATCTCCATCATGCGCACATACTGACAAAATTTTAATTTTCACCACTGGATTTATGTGGCTAAAGAGCATTGTTCAGCTACTCAAAAAAGCTTTGCAAAACACCACCATTGGTGCTTATTCTCCAAAGATATGAGATGATGAAACTAATGCAGTAAACTATTGTCGTTGTGAGCAATAAGATTTTGCAAGGCACTTTGCTAATTCTGTGCCTCGTCCTTAACTGCACCACAACTGATGTACCAGAGCTAACAGTTGCAGGACTAGTAGGAACCAGCTTACAGCACTATTTCAATGCTGGACCTGGTAAAGATTCAGATTCCTGTTGGTGAACAGCTCTCTCAAGGGCAGCAGGATAAATGTTTTCCAGAGTGCTTGATGCCTATCCAAATCAGAAGACAGACAATCTCAAATGTATCAAGAAAGACTGAAATCAACCTAGTATTTCAAACCTTCCTACCAAAAGACTTTAGTAGGTGGAAATAAAGCACTTAAGCTCAACAGAAAAGCTTTTATCGTAATTATTATTCAAGATATTGCTGACTGCAAGACTGCACAGCTTCGCCAGTTCTTCAGAAGGCAGCTGATACCATACTTGATGTAGGTGCACGGCTTGTGCCATTACAAAGAAGTGCCAAGAAATAAAGGGCTCCACCCATGCCCCTCAGCTAAGATCAGGGCTGAAGCAGAAAGAGATATCTAACTCACTCATCACAATGAAAGGTGTGATTTGGTTTGCATATCTAGCCTCTTTTCTCATTAAAAAAAAAAAA
>VZTL01066375.1:22383-49814 GCA_013400535.1 Scopus umbretta | reverse complement strand
AACACAAAAAAAAAAAAAAAAAAAAAAAAAAGATCATTTAACCCTATAACTGAAGGAAACAAAACAGGAAGTTTTTGAAGAACAGCAAGTTTATTCATTTGGAGAGACCCACCCACATGCCTAACCACGGCTGAGCTCACATATCACTCTAAAATCACAGCCTCAGTTAATTGTCAAGGGACTGCAAGGCGATCATGGCACCAAGACAGCAGAGAATCTAGAAAACGCATGCAAGTGAAAAAAGTTGAACCCCAACACCCATGAAAAGAAATTGTTTTTCCTCTTAATTCCACTTGATACCAGAAGTAACTTGACATTAATCCAGGCCAAGTGGCACAAATAAAGAGCTCGAGCTCACTTCTCTGCTGGAGAGGATGGAGCAGAGTGTTGCTGTTGGTATATGAGAAGCTTCTCTCCTTTCTGATGATTTATGCAACCTTGCTTTAAAAGAGTTGCATTCATTTTATTGCCTACTCTGCACATTCTCAAGAGGCGTTGGAGGCAGTGCCAGAAAAATAACAGGGCTTAACAGTGTCTAGTGCAAATCCATCGGTGCAAGAGCTCCTTTCTGAAGCGTTTCCAGATTTTTTTTTTTTAGTGGGAACATTTAGTAAATAGAATTTAAAATTTGCCTTGAGCCAGGCAACACCCGCTTTTATTCAGCCCTTCACGATAATGAAATAAGTAGTTTCTCCACTAGTTATAGCCGACGTCTTCCAGAGGAAAGCAAGCGCAAAGCACATGGTTTACACCCTCTCACATCCCACATCCACAGCTTTCCTGTTGCAGATACCATGTCTCCCTCATGGAACTAGCAAAGCTTCTGTCTCACAGAAAAGAGCTGTGATTGGAAATACACCCTTCCACTAGCCATAACTTGGCAGACACAACCCAAAAGGTCACCACCAGATGGGTTGAAACACACACAACGCAGACAAAGCTTCCTTCTGTTGTTTCTCTATGCTCAGGGACAGGGAGAAAAGAAAAGCAGTTTCACTTGACTAAAAACCATTACTTTGTTATTAAAAAAGACAAAGTAAAAAGAAAGAAAAAGAGATCCTGAGAGAGCTAGGCAATAATGTAACTGGGTTTGTATCGGAAGAAATCAGAGAATTCAGGTGTTGGTGACATTGTGGAAGACTGAAGCCATCGGACTGGTAAAAAAAAACAAACAGTCAAAACAGCTGTTCTTGTATTACCCAAGGAGTAATCCTGAACAGAAAGTATATGGATAATTTTGTCCTGTCTCAACCGAGGCCAACTTACAGCAAACAAAAACGGGTCATCCGTTACAACCACCGGTTCAAGGCATAAAACGTCCTCGCTGCACTGCAACAGAAGCTCTTTTCTCTCACAGTGAAAACCTTTTCGTTCTAGAAAATATCTGGTACTAGTTTCTTGCCAAGTGAAGCAAGCTAACAATTTGCCAGCAACTGAGAAGGATCCCCTGTTCCTAATTTCAGGTTGCTATTTACACTCATTTTGAGCACAGAAAACTGTAAAATGGAGCTGTAATTTCCAGTCTGACGTTCAGTGTAATTACATTACTGTGCAAACCACAAAACACGTGTGTAACTGAGCAGGAATGACACTTTACACACAGCCAAACTATCTTGATTTCTGCAGAAGTATTGCACACCGCACACTGAGCAGTTAAAGCTGTGCAGACGGACAGAACGTCATCAGATTTCATTTTTGTCTATTAAAGGACACTCATTCATTCTTTCCACCCACATACAGGTTACAATCACTTACTTCTGGGCTACACCCACAGCCTCAGACTGGTGTGGTCCACTCCTTCCATCTAAAACAAGGAAAGAATTTCTCCAGGTAATGCCTCTGATTCACTGCTCAATATGGGGTCACATTACCTCTACGATCACCAAAGCTTTTCCACCAAAGCTTTTCGGTGCCCTATTACAAAACAGCAGACGACCATCCACCGCGTGACAAACCAACTCCACTAACAAGTAGTTAGACCCTTGTTGGAAACACGCTCAACTCTTGCCCTTCCCTGTGTTTCTCCCCCAGAGCTGTCCTCTTCTTTCAGCTGGGAGGGAGAGGGGAGCACATTGCAAGAGGCAGGTCACAGCTTCCCACTGCCCACCTCTCTAGACTACTTCAAGGTCTCAATTGGCAGACCCAAACAGAGCAATAGCACCCCCTTAGTCTCTCCAAAGAAAAGATACAGGCATATACAGGTCTACCTTAGCTTTTCTGTACCTGGGTAAACCTTTGCAACTGGATCATAGTTTTAAAACCTCTCAGAGGAAAAGGTAGCGGGTTATACACTGTACATCTTTGCAGAAAACCTTTGCAGCCTAAAGGATAAGACACACGCCTCACAAGCCTACACAGATGATGTCACATGACAAAAACTTTAGTCCCTTAAATGAAATTACAGCAAAACCAAAGGATGGATACACAAGAAGTGTAGCTAGAATTGCACCTGGACACCATCAAGGAACACAACCCCCAATACATCTCCCTATTTCTTGCTCCTAATGAAAGACTATGTCCAAATGGTGGGATGTGATACGATCTCAATAAACAGAGGTCACTGAAAGGCACAGTGCTTGTACCTGAACCCTGCACAGCTCAGGGAGAGATTTCCTGCCAGGGAGCAGGAGTTGTCTGCCTACTCAGAAGCAACAGAACCCCAAGACATTGTCACAAATAGGAAAAGGAAGGACCAGGAGAGAGGGTAAGGTTTAGCCAAAACCTTCCTTGAGAAACTCATTTGGCTTCATATAGCATCTATCCAAGTGCTTGGGATAGGAGAAGATGTGGGGTGCAGAGGGTACTGCACAGATGGCCTTTCTCCCTGGTACCTCCAGACTGGAGGAAAGGAGCAGGTGGGCTGCTTTCCTGGGCAGTGACCAGGCAGTGCCCCTCAGAGACTGCTTCCTTCACCCCAGGTTTGGCTGGGGGCCACAGAGAAGGGGTGACAGAAGGGGAAGAGACTTTGCCGAACGTAGTTGGAGTGACCACTGCCATGTGGCAAAACTAGCCAAGGAAAGCAGCGCCAGAGGGGCCATAGCTTTGTCCTCTTTGATGGTTCACAGCCAAATCCAGGCTGACTGCAAGGATAATAAACCCCCGTCACACTTTTACTGCACACCAATGAAGCTGATGCTCGGAAGTGAGCTACAGCTCAGTTCCAAGATTCCTTAACCTTAAATGAATATTTGCTGAAGCAATGTCCTGGATGGGTGTGAGAAACGTTCCTCTCACCGAGGAGGTCCAGCTCCCTCAGGACATCCTTCCAGGCCACTCCAGAGACCCACACATCAGCTCCTGCAAAGAGGAAGGACTTGCATCCAGGGCACTAGAGCTCAAACACATGCATCTGAATTATTATTTGAGAAGCTAAGAGGGAAAAGAAAAACAAAACCAAAAATGCACCCTTCTGAACAGGCTATCCTAACCCTCAAAGATATTTAAGAAAAACTGCATACATATTGCTGCAATTTCTAGTGTGAAGAAATGATGCCAAAAAGCCGTAAAGCAGAGCATAAGAACTTTTACTATGAAACCAGTTTCCCCCACTCCCATCCCAAAGCTATGATAAAAATCTTAACGGAAAGATTCTTTAGTATGTGTCTCTCCCACAAAGAGCAGAAAGATCTTTGGGAAGGCTGATGGATATGATCAAAACTTGTGGCACATATTTCTTATCAGTGTTTGAACAAGATGTGTTTATTCTTTTGGCAATGCTTTAATTTGATTTTAGCAAACACTCCAAGCTCTGCATCATCATCTCAGCCAAACGGCAGAAGAATCCAGAGTTCCCAAAGGGAATATCTATCGCTCTCATCCTCCCCTCCCAGCACCCAGGAACCTGGGACAAGACTGGACAAACTTGCAGATACCCTCTTCACACCCAATTTTGTGCATGCTCCCCCACAAACATTTGTGCACAACACCTAAAATGCCAGATGTGGAGATGAGGTAGGAAGACACAATGAGATCCAAAGCCTTCCTGTTCATCAGCACCTCATCACCCCATTATAACCACCCAACATCTCTCTCTTCTTTTCCCATCTCCTACTCATAAACACACAGGAACAGATCTGCAGGGTCATCAAGTCCAGTGCTCCGCCAACAAAGAGCTTAATCGTTCTTATAGTCAACCCAGATCAAATGCTGGGTTAGATTAAGCTGCAAAAGTGGTTGGGGCAGGTTCCACCTCTGGCCTTTCAGGGCTGTGATTCACTTCAACACCCTTCTCCCCATCTAAGCTCTTCTACACCAGACTTTGCCCATTTGGGAGGAACTCCTCATCTCACCGTGGCATTCAGCACCACGCTTGCAGGCATGGGCGCCACAGGGCTGTGGGCAATGGTGTGAGCTTGCCGCCCTGACCATGCAGCCTGCACCAGGGCTTGTGCTAGGGCCTGTTCCCAGGCTGTGGGGTGGAGCGCACCACACCACTGGCAGGTGCGGAGGGCAGAGCTCGGCAGCTGCAAGCAGGCAGCGAGCATCCTGGGGCGCCTAGGCAAAGCACCCCAAGAAATGGGCTTTGGGTGGGAGAGGGCTCCCTGCTCTCCATTTTTAAATTTTATTTCAACAGGTAACAAAAAAAAACCCCAAAACCCAGAACACCTCCCCCCCTTTTGCCTATTTTTAAACCCAAACTATAGTCTATACCAAGTTTTTCATGAGTTCGTATGGCTGCCTTCTGCCCCTTCCAGCAATAGCTCTAAAATCTGAACTCCAGGAAGCACCAGTTGCAACAAATTGCCACTTCTATTTCCACACTGAGAGCTTTCCCCACCTCCCGCACTTTTTAAGGGGGTTAATGCCAAAGCCCACATCTTGCTTTCAAGCTTAGGACAGGTGAGGTCCATCATCACCAATATATTTTTAACTGAGCATTAACAAGTCTCCATCTCTCGAGACAAGTTGTTAGAAAATCTGCTCTTTCTCAGAAGTAAAGCCAAGTCAATGCTAATCGGGTTTTCTTTCCCCAGCATACAACACTTCACTGGATGAACAAAGTCAGCGCACCATGTTCAAATCCAAGAAGGGGAAAGGAGGGTGGGGAGAGAAAAAAAAAAACCAACACAAAAAAATCCCAAAAGACCCCACACAACCCATAGCTAAAGCCTTTTAAAAAACCCTCCCCTGACAGCAACGGTGATGAGTGGCATTTAAGCAAAGCGAGAATGCTCCTGAGCACATCGCTTCTGACAGATGAGCCCAGCAAGTCAACCATACGGACTCCACAGCCCCACCGCTCCTATTCAGCGAAAGTTGATCAGATAGCAGCAGACAAATAACGCCAGGCAAACACTCCAAGAAGTGCACTCTCCACATTTAAGAGTTTATAATTAACCTGGGGGGAAGGGGGAAGAGTCACCAATTTGGGTCTTCTGCACGGCAGCAACAGGTAGGAACCGAGCGCATACTGGGTGTTTGCACTCCCTTCAGAAGGGGGGACAGGGAAAGCACATCGGTTTCAGTTTACCCCTCGCTCTCCCCGAGTCGCAAACCTGCCATCCCAGGTGTGCAAGCCCCAAGCATACTTTCAACAAGCTTTTCCTTGCCAGCTATCGCATCTCCTAGCTGCGCTCTGGGCCTTGCAATTCCTATTTTGTTTTGTTTTCCAGGTGGCTGAGCTTCTGTCTGCTTCAGGTCTCGTACCCAGTGCGCTCCACTTGAAGCATTTTTACCGGGAATACATACACACATGCACGCGCACGCACACACTTACACACACACACAGAGAAGCTTTTGCTGCATTGCCATTCTGACAAGTGTCAACACAGCTGCTGTCTCTGCTGGAATGTAAACCAATATTGTCGTTAGATCTCCCTCAACTCCAGGTAACTTCCTCAAAGATTTGCACAGCATGTAGCAATTCCCTCCGCTTCCACCTTACAAAGCATCAACCCAGCTGGTTAAAAGCAATTAAATAAATAAAAAAAAAAAATCAAAGCTGCATCTGAAGTTTGCGTTCCACTCACGCCAGGGCTGTAGAAAGCAAAATGCATCCATTGTACGCGCATTCATCCTCAGATAATATGTTTAGACAAACACCCTGTATAAAATATCTTGCTGCTGCTGCAAGTCATGAGGTAACAGCGCTGAGTAAAAGAGTTATTGGTGTGGACGCTAATGCAACATTTGCGGAGAACCTTTCTTTACATATTATTTTACTTAAAAAGGTAACCTAAGAAGGGGTTTATAGTGCATTTTTTGTTATTTCCTATATACCACCCATTTTTAACAACAAGCAGCAATTTTGGCAATAAAACACTAGTANGGGGAGAGAAAAGAAAGGAAACTGGAAACTATAACTTCCCCCTGTCATTTTTCTACAAGTTTTGGAACTCAAAAGACAGCCACAGAGTTGCTCCAAAGGAGCTGCTCCAAGAAACTTCTCCTATTCATATATTTTCTGAGAAGACTCCAGGGTTTTCTTCAGGCACAGGCTTTGCTGCTACCAAAGCCCAAAACATTCAGGAAGGGATCAAGATGCAATGCTCGGGACCGGCGGTGCAGTAACACAGCCGAGCCTCTGGCTGCTGCAGCGTGTAGATTTTGGACAAAACCCACAAGGAGCTTTCTGAGAAGAAATCGCTGTTTCATGCACCATAATCCAGCTACATGGTCTGTCATCTGTGTGCTTTCATCCACGCTTACAGCCAACAGGTCCTGTGTTTGCNCCCTCGCTCTCCCCGAGTCGCAAACCTGCCATCCCAGGTGTGCAAGCCCCAAGCATACTTTCAACAAGCTTTTCCTTGCCAGCTATCGCATCTCCTAGCTGCGCTCTGGGCCTTGCAATTCCTATTTTGTTTTGTTTTCCAGGTGGCTGAGCTTCTGTCTGCTTCAGGTCTCGTACCCAGTGCGCTCCACTTGAAGCATTTTTACCGGGAATACATACACACATGCACGCGCACGCACACACTTACACACACACACAGAGAAGCTTTTGCTGCATTGCCATTCTGACAAGTGTCAACACAGCTGCTGTCTCTGCTGGAATGTAAACCAATATTGTCGTTAGATCTCCCTCAACTCCAGGTAACTTCCTCAAAGATTTGCACAGCATGTAGCAATTCCCTCCGCTTCCACCTTACAAAGCATCAACCCAGCTGGTTAAAAGCAATTAAATAAATAAAAAAAAAAAATCAAAGCTGCATCTGAAGTTTGCGTTCCACTCACGCCAGGGCTGTAGAAAGCAAAATGCATCCATTGTACGCGCATTCATCCTCAGATAATATGTTTAGACAAACACCCTGTATAAAATATCTTGCTGCTGCTGCAAGTCATGAGGTAACAGCGCTGAGTAAAAGAGTTATTGGTGTGGACGCTAATGCAACATTTGCGGAGAACCTTTCTTTACATATTATTTTACTTAAAAAGGTAACCTAAGAAGGGGTTTATAGTGCATTTTTTGTTATTTCCTATATACCACCCATTTTTAACAACAAGCAGCAATTTTGGCAATAAAACACTAGTAAATGAGTTATAATGCAGTCAATACAGATACTGTTCAGACTGCTACAGGAACGCAATCCGTATGCATTACCCACAGTAAGCGACTGCTTTGACTTGCTTCTGCAATGGAAGAAAATTGCTTGGCTGATCAAGGTTCCCCAACCAAATTTGCTGTCCCAAATTTAAAAATTGAAAGTTCAGTCTCATTCCAACACCTAGCCCAGCAAACTCTGCTTCCCATTGTAAAGTGCAAAAGTTTCAAAACACAAATGTATATTCCACACCTAATTTCAGGACTACAGGGGTGAAGAAATTGCATGCGTCCACTAAAAATAAAGATATATGAAAAGTATGATAGCTCAAACCTAGAATCCTTACCTCACTATACTGGGACTGGGCATTGTTTTCCAGGTACAACATGTTAGCAGTCAAATTGATCAATGCTGCTGTTCTTTCTTCTGGCTCCAGGATTTTGACAAACACCTCCCACCCCCTAGAAGACCCTAAAAATATATGATGCTACTTGGAAGATAACAGGACTCAGAGTGTGCCTTTCTGCATAATTGAAGTTTCCCTTATATACCTAACTATAGGCAAGGAGGAGGAGGTGGGGCTCTCCTGCCTTACCTGTCCAATCTGTCAAAGTGCCACCTGGAGTCCTCCACTCCAATGGAGAGAGGCCTCTCCCAGCTCATTAAGTAGTTAGAATTCCTTATCACCAATCTCTAANTTTTTTTTTCCCCTCCTTTGCAATTGCTTCTAACTCACACCACGATAATAAGCCTTAAAATATTCTCACTTATAAACAGGAAATGCTAAAAAAAATTGAAACAGCAACCCATCTAAAAGGACTTACGATTTTGAATGAATATATGGGAAAAGTTGTTGGTTACTGCTCAGTAAAAACCACCTGGATGGTGTGCCCACAGCAAACTGAAGGTTTTGAAAAGACAGACGGGAAAAGCACTGACTCCTTAGCCCACTCAGACTTGATCCGTGGGGGAACAGAGCAGGCAGAAGGGCCCCGCTGTGATTTTACTCTGAACGAGCAGACAAAAATCCCCCGTCCTGCCCTGGTGTCCCAAGCACAGGCCTCCAGGAGTGAGCCGGCAGGGCAAGGTCTGGGTGGCACCGGCCACCCTCCGGGAGCAGACCTGGCTCACCCCAAGCCGCTCTGAAATGCCCCGCTGCAAGGGGTTCGCCGCCGCCGCCTCGCTGAGCGAGCGGGATGCACGGCGAGAACAAAAGCCGTCTCGTTTCGCCTACTCCCAAGGAGCAGGGTAAGCTCCATAGAGCAAGGGGAAACAAAACACCTTTTTAAAGGGGTGGGGAGGGGGGAAGACAGAAAGCCGAACATCCAGACCGGAGCGTGGCTGCCTGCTCTCCGAGCCTAATGACAGCGCTTCAGACTCTTATTTGAGGACCTGTGGTGAAGCAGACCGGTACAGAATTGCTGAGTGTGTGCACGATCTGCGAGCGCTCGCAGTGAACACCAAACCTCCCGCTGCGGGTGGTGGGTGACTGACCCACGGGCACTTTGCAAGGTGGAGAGGGGTCCCCCACAGGGTTGAAACCCACCTGCAACCCCAACACCTCCGTGCAGCCGAGTCTCTGCCCAGGAGCTGCTGCTGCTGCTCCCTGCCAGGCTGACTCCCTCGCCTTTGGGCATCATTTAACCCCAGCTTCTCTGAGCACACAGGGACGGGACTCTAGGTTCACAGGGATACGAAAGTAAGCAGGCTGTGCTACTCAAGGTGCTAATGGCTTTCTACACTGCCTCCTTCAGCACATGGCAGCAGAAGGAGCCACCACTGACTTCCTGCGAAGGACATTGCAAGCTTGCAGCAGCCTCTCTCCAGGCTGTAGACAGGCAGAGCATTCACAAAACTGCTGCTAATAAAATGGTGCAAAAACCATCTTCATACAGGAACCAACGCCAGAGCAAACACAGAGCGGAGAATCACAGTGCCCTCCCTACCCTGCAACAGCTCTTTGACACAAGAAGCAGAGTAGAGGTCTCATTTAGCTCTAACCCTGCAAGCACAGCTGGGCACAAGAGCAAAAGGTTGCAAGCATTTCCAGTGCACCTTCCTGATTCCTCCTTGCTGAGCACAACGTGAGGAGGAGCTTCCGGGAATGGGCGGCAGGAAGGAGCACAGAGCCCTTCCCAGCCAAGGGAGAGCCATACCTACCACCATCAGCAACATCCCAGCTCAGTTTGGGGCCACACACACCTCCAGCACTCCTGAACTACCAGCAAGAGCCTGATGAGCACACAGAAGGTTTTCTACATCACAGGAACAATTCAGTAGTCCACTGCCGCAGCCCCTTCCCCTCCTCTCCATCTTCCCTGGCACCACCTAACACCAGGGGCTACACCTGATGCACTTACCTGATCTCACCCAAGATAGGTACAAGCCAAAAAGCCACATAAGTACTCATCTGGACTTACAGGCAAGGTTGCAGTGAGCAGACACAGCACTGCTAGCCAAATGGGTCACTTCATAGCACCACTACAAAACTTGCATAGAGCTGGATATCACCAGTGGATTTTCTGCTAATAGGGAGGAAAAGTTGTGCTGTGCTCAGAGGACCATTTTGACCCCTGAATACTGTCAAGTTTTTGATACCAGCCCACGAGTTCAAAAGCTATGGAGGGGAAGAAAAGAGGCGGAGAAGTTACATACATAGATCTCCCAACCTCAGCAAGTCATTGCAAAACCCTCTTTTACTAGTTGTGCTATGAAACTCAGAAGAACCTCCTTTTCCAAGTCATTAATGCAGCACTGTTGTGTTGGGTATCTGCGATCTGCTGTCCCACAGGTGGCTGGAGGTGGTTGTGGGTGAAGCAACACCCAGATGCACTACCCAGAGATATGTGGAAGTTTATCCAAAGACATCTGCATGTCAAACATGAGGAGAAGCGTATATAGCACAAATAAATTGACATGTCAGCACAAATCCCTGCCCTCTGTACAAACAGCCCCAACCTGGCTCAGTGTTTCAGATGAATTAAACTGTGCGGTCACCTTGAAGTGGATGCTGGACAAGTGGCTTTTTGAAAATCAGTCATCCACAAGTGAGACGAAGCAGGCCACCACCACCACCCTGACAGGGGTCGCAGAAGATAACAGACCATGGACCAGACACTGTGCCCACCAACACTGAATGCAGCCCAGGCACAGGTGTACCTTTCTCATCACCCCAGGGCTCCAAAATTTGTTTCAGTAGCTTCAGACCTAAAAGCTCCTGGAGTCTCATTTGATTCTCTCCTTTTGCAGATGCAAAAATTTCACATAGATGCTTCTCCAACAACCTAACAGCAGTGAGGCAGCATCTCTTAGAGGCTCTCAGCGGGAAACTTGACTCCCTGAAGTAGTGTATGCTTAAACAGCCGAGTCACAAAACCAAAGGGATGCCCTCCCACCTCCTCAAACTGCAAACTCACTTCTCAGCAATGGGACAATAGTTATCATTTACCTGAGCCTTCTGGACAGGCCTCCAGTGGAAACACCAACATCAGTCCTGTTGTGACTGTCATGGTCAAAAGTCATGACAAGACAATCTTTGTAGATAGAGATTATACCAATTAGCCTAGTCAGAAAAAGCAGATTCAGGCAAAGGCCTCCTTTCACATGTTAAAAAGAATTACTTCATATTGAGATGAGATGAACAATGTTTAACTCTATTCTTCTTGTCCAACAAACTCTCCCCCACCCTGAACAGGAAAACAACAAACTAGAAAATACAGAAATCAACCCAAAGCATCAGGAATTGTGCAAAGCCTGGCACTTCATGCTTTGGATGCTCAGTTGGATTGAGCTTAAAAAAATTAAAGCAGCTCAGCCTCAGGAAAGGAAACCTCTTTAAAGCAAGTTACCTCCAATTCTTTAGGAAACTAAAAATAATAATTGCTAGCTAGATTTGAAAGTTTCAGCTGCAACCCTCCCAGATCCGACTCAGATATTCTAAAGAGCTTCTGGCAACGCTTTGTGGCTCCTGCTGGTATGTTGAAAAACAAAATAATAGGCAAACAAGACCCCTAGGTTTCCAAAATGAGGCATCAGCCAAGTCAAACTGCTGATTCAGGTTGTTTGTTTGACTGCGTTTACCCCATTCTATTATATGGTTCGTCCAGACTTTCTCACCAGTACCACTCACAAGTTCTCAATAACCCTTCCCGGATGCAAGGTAAGTGCACTAAATCACGACGATCAAAAGTGTCATTGCCACAACTGTAGTGTTAATTGGAGATTGTGTAATTTCTTGTAGAAGGGGTGTGTGTGCGCACACCTGCCTGCACGTTAGGTGGTTTGTGCAGAATTTCCTGCAGATCAAATAAAAAAAAAAAGTCTGCTCAGACCTCTCTACTCTTATAAAAATAGCATCTGGATCAACCGCATCACTATGGACTGTGACATTCACTCAGCTCAGAAACGTTTACAAATTAGGATTGACATAACAGAAGGAGGAGGGGAAAAAAATAGAACATGGGCTTTGGGGGATTTTTTTTTTTGTTACATCTGAATAACTGCTGAATGCTCAACAAGTGAGCCTCTGACAATTGGCTTTGGGAGTCTTTCCAGTGAAGACTTTACAGGGACAGAAGTGATAGACTGCAATAGCAGGCAGCCAGGTTAAAGAACAAGAAGAAAATACTTTCAAAAAAACCCCATAAAAGTCACCCTCCCTTCCTGAAAACTCAGGCAGAGCACGTCTTCATTTGTCAAATCACAAGGAAGAGGGGAAAAAGAACCCAGCACATACTGAAACAGGGGCTTTCCCCTTTCAAAAAGAAAAAAAAAATCATCTATGGTAAGGCAAAACAAATAGAAAAAATAATGAGAGATGCTGCTGAAAGGCAGTATCCTGCCTGCTTCTGACTGGGTATAACCCTGTGAGCATCCTGGGCAGGCTGTTCTGGAGCACTTTATGGCAGGTGTGGCTCATCCGTATGCAGGAGGGACAGGTACCCCCAGCTCTTGCAGGGTTAACTGCTCTGCTGTACCCATGAGCAAAAATTTGATGCCCTCCTGGCTTCCCCACCACTGACCCAAGGACAGGTCTGATGCTCAAGAACTTCCTTTGGAAAGCACTCAAATGTATGAACCTTCAAGCTAGAAACACACCCTGGCTGCAAATGCTTATACCGAGGATCAATCCTTTCTTCCAAGGACTTCAAACTGCATTTTTCCCCCATTTTAAAAGTGTGGGGCAAGGACAGGGACATGGTGCAGGTAGGCTTCTCCCTCCCTCAAGAAGCATGCCCTCTCCAAGGCAATCAGCTGTCACAACAGCCTTGCCCTCCGACCCTGGGTAAACATCTGCGCACGCTGCTTATTTGAGTTCCTATAGCCTTGTTATCTCCCCCAGAGCACCCCTAGGGCTAATTAGAGAGTTAATGGCATCATGTCAGGAGATAGCGCTATGTGGGGGGAGCAGGGAGATGGAAGGTGGAAAGGAGTTGTGAAACAAAACCAGTTCCCTTCACAACCGCTGTGCAATATTGGTTTAGGAAGGGTGCATGCAGCCCCCAGGGACTCTGCCCTCTGGCTGCAGAGCTCCATTTAATAAAAGAGCAAGACACTCCTCCGGAGAGATTCAGTTCTTCAGCCAAGATGACGCAAGGTCCCCACGCCTTCCCTACCATCTGCACAAGCAAAACTCCTCCGACAGAGGCTATTCCCACAGAAGTGCCAGCGGGGACTTGCTTCCCACAGCCGGGGTACGACACAGGATGGACACTGAGCATACAGATGATTTATCATCAAAAAGTATTGCCCGTTTGTTCTTGGTGCTCCTTTCATCTAATTGTTCTACTTTTCTTGCACTGTAGTAACTCTCTTTAAAGAGCAGTTGCTCTCATTAAAAATGCTTAGAAATAGAAGGAAGCAACCATCTGGACACAGAGATCTTTGCAAGGCAGCTGATCAGCCTGCAAAACCGCTGGCCAGCAGACACTTGAGCAGACACTTTTGCACTGAGGAGTGCAAAACAAGAGGTCAGCAGACAGTCGAGCATGGAAATATGACCAGGGGACTTTGGAGGTTCAAACCTCAGCCATCTGCAGCTCTCTCGGAGTAACAGTCCTCAACATTCAAACTGCATTTTTGCCTGACGAGGACCTTTGGATGCTCAACACTACATACTTGACCTTCCCCCAACATATCTGTAAAACATTTTGCAAAAGTAAGAGAAAATTACACCAAAAAAATTCATGAGAATTGCTCATGAGCATCATGAACAGCCCCATCCCTCCCAACCGGAGATGGCACAAACCTGCACCCCAGCACGAGACAGAGGGTTCTGGCCAGGGAAAGGAAAAAGCAGGAGATAGTGAGAGATTACAGTCTTTGTTTTTAATTACAAGAGAGAAGCAACTGTTGACAGACCAGGTTTGTTCTTGCACAAGCAACTGAGGGGAAAGTGCTGTTCTTCCCTTATCTTGTATAAACTACAGATTGCTCTCAGGAAACACACAAACACACTGTTCATAAATGCACAATCACAGCAGCTCTTTCCAGCCAGCCTCTGTTATGCTGCCAGCTCCTTCCCACACAAGCCCTTGTACAATAATCCAATATTTAAAACAAACAAACAAACAAACCCCAGTTTGCAATAATTCGAGAACAGTCTCCAAAAGCTCTGGTTAAACCCTGATCCTGCAACCAACGGCCATTCGTGCTTCTCATGCAAGTTCATTGCTGTTATCTTATATTACCCTGGTGTGTTCAGCCACAACATACACCCCAAGGCAGATGAGGAGCCCATTTGTTCCTTGATTGCTATGCAGAAACATTGAATTTCTCAGTGCTAGTCTTTGTCCTGGTGCTCTCTGCCTGCTTTCATATGCCATGTCCACCACAGGTATGGCAACAGCCACAGGGTTCAGTTATTTGGCCAGAGACATTCTCCAGAAGATTGATCACTTTAGTTTCTGACTTCTCTAATTTTAATCCAGTCTGGACATCACCACAAGGTCCACCATACCCATCCATGTCCTCAAAGAAAAATAAGAGTGCTTCAGGGTACCTTTTCCTTGTGTTTAAGCAGGCTGGAGATAAAAATCCATGTTTTTAGAGCCGACAGTTACGCTGGTTACTGAAAACTCCTTTGATCATTCATTAATCTCTGCAAATTCAGATGCTGCTTAGGAAAGGGTTTGTTCAGCAGTGAGTGAACAAACCCAGGCCACAAGCCACTCCTTAATCTATACTTCATAGAGATTGATTTAATTTTCTGTGACTGCCTTACAATTCACTCCCTCATTAATTTAAATTTTATCAAATCAGCAACAGTGAGGTGGAAAGCAGATGGCAGAGACATTCAGAGGAAAATATTATCTAGTCCAAAACTGTGCCCATAAAATATTGGAGGAAAAAAAAAAGTTATTAACAGGACTGTGGGTAGGATCTGCAGAACCACAAAGCAACATCTATAGCGAGACTTTCGATGCATAGGACTTTCTTCAAAGCAAGAATCTGAATTAATGCAAGAGAAGACTTTAAAAACAAAAGCTACACCCAACAGCTCACTGCAGTGCAGACACTTTGCCTGTGTTGGACAAGGAAGGTGAGCGGGACGCTCCCAGGGCTGTGCTCCAGGTTTGTCTTAGCCTGAAAGAAGCATCCCATGAGCCTGGTCACCACCCCCATGCATGGCCAGTACTGCAGCTTGCAACAAGACTGTGAGGTGCTCTTTACCCACCCCACAAAGAGGGGTACCACAAAGGTCAGCAAGGTTTTCATGTGGCTGGATATGGACAGCTCAGTTCATCACCCTACTTCCAGCTAAGAAGAGAGAAGGGCCTCGTTTTCCTCCTGCCACTAATTCGGTTTAAAAATAAAAACGTCCAGGGGAACGTGAACTTTGGGGATGGCCACTCCACTTCTATTGATGTTTCAACTGTACTTCATGGTTTGCTGAAATGGCAGCTGCCCAAGGGGTTTACCACTTATGAGCTCTAACCCAATCAAAGTGTTCCCAACAAATAATATGCAAAACATGTTTATAGTTTAAGAAAGAAAGAAAAAAAAAAAAGAAAGAAAAGAAGAGTATCTTATCAACTAGAGACATACAGTGAAGTTCCCAGCTAGACAGCATAAACCTTAAACTTGTACTGGAGGCTAAAGCGCCTGTGGTCTGTTGCTCCAAGATCAAGATGCCTTTTAATTAAGTGTTTGTGCAGACCTTTTAAAGATATAAAATAAGTGCTAACACATTATTGCTCCATACTTAAGCAAGGAGCATGTGCAGCACTATGGAAGCCTTTGGAGGCAGGCCTAGCTGCTTGGGGAAGATGTTTTTTGAAGCAATTGCTTCAGATATCTTTTTTGTTTGGAGGTATTTGCATGTAGGCAGATGACAAGACTTACAATTGTACCACTCTTCCATCTCAAGTGCTTGTAGCAATACAAGCCAGGGATTTAAAGCCAGCCCTCCAGAAGAGCCAGGCCAGAACAAAGGTAAAGCACCCCACCGCACAGGGCTCTTTTCCAGTAGGTTTGTGCTTTTCAGCTTAAAATTAGTTTATTCCTTCCCAAGACAGATGTAAAGCAAGATACTAAAAGGGCAGAAATATTTTAAGGAATTTTAAATATGCTTCCAAAATTATCTATAGCACAGCGGACAGATCACCCATTGGTTTTCTTCACTACCATTAAGAATTCAGGGAAGTGGCATTAAAAGATAAAACACTTGGTGTAATGATACTCATCATGTGGCTGCATTCCTACAAAAAGCAATGCAGCCAGCCCTGGTCTGCAGGCAGAGCCAGGGCAAAACAGCACAGGAAAGGGAGCTAGTGAAAAATTATTTTAAAGAAACATAAATATCTCTTTAGAGCCCAAGTACACACAGAATGAGAGAAGTCTTCAGGCTTTGGCCAAACTGAATGTACAACTGCATTCGCCACATGCATCCTTCATCTGAAAGATTTGACCATTTCTGGATTTGGATCTGCAGCCCTAAATGTGATGATTAGATCATTTGGAGAGACCTACACTGCAGAAGATTAAACATTCAGCAGGATTACAAAGCCAAGCCTAAATTAGCAGAGCTCATGAGTTCAACTGCAAACGAGAGGTGCTGGAGGGAAACTTCCAACAGAATAATACATTTGCTTATTATGGAAATGCCTTTGCATAATTTCAACTCTCTTTGCACAGCTATAGAACGAACAAATACCCACAAAGAAGAGAAACTTGGCAAGCCTCAAACTCTCTCAAGCACAAACCAGACAGTAATAAAAGCTTTGATCACATCCCTGTGCTGTACAAAGTCCTTCCTTCCTTTCTATGGTCAATCTGGGAATACTTAGGCATGGAAACAGATTGCCACACAACCCACTTTGCTGCATCTACTTATCAAATCAGCCTTATCCTCCAGGTGCAAAACCATTTCCCAACAAAATGCAGGGCTGCAGCACCTGCCAGAGCCATGGGAAGCACACACTACATGTTAGTCAGCCCCTGCACCAAGACATTCTTCCTGCACCACTCAGCCACACCTCGCATGCCATGCCAGCTCCCTGCCCTGCTATCAGTGCACAGGGATGTCCTTCCAGTCCTGCAGTCCCACCACCCCTTAACCAGCTTTTGTCTGCTTCCTCAAACATTACCTTGCAGCAAGTAAAGTTCTCTTCTCCTGATCCAGCAAAACACTTTTAATCAAGCAATTAAAAGTTAACAGAGATCAGAGCCTGCACTTTAATATTAAAGCATTAGATAGGATGCAACAGATGCCCTTCTGGATAGTGGGTTGGGTTTTTTTTTAATGTCTGTCCATCATATTATTGCTCACTTGATTCTGACTACATCCCCTGGCTTGCACAGGTGATGGGATCCTAGGGACCCCAGAATTCATGGGTCAAATTCATGGCCACCAAATATGAATTACTGAACTGATTTACACAGTGCTAAGGCTGAGAGCATGCAGAAGAGATCTACTGGCTACCCTGACCACCTTGGGCCAGCATAGCTCTGCAGGGGCCTCGGTCCCACTCCAGCTTGCTGGGCTGTGGCATGGGAAGGCACCCTGCACAAGGTGGCTGGGGTGTCTCCTCCATGAGCCTAAAGCAGGTTAAACCTGGGAAATGTTTCTCATTCCCATTGGGAAGCATCAAATACCAAGTCTGAGATGTGTCATTGGCACAAGAGCTGAGGCTGAGAGCCTCAACACCTCCATGTCCTACATGGGCTGCATCCAGTCTCTCCTACAGCCTAGTTTTCCCTCAACCTCTGTGTATAAAGGAGAACAGCAAAGTTACGGAGCTGTAGCTGTCACCTTTAAAACTATGAAACACACACTGCGCCTCCAAATTTTCTGTAGCCACCAGGCTAGGGACACCCACAGCCCATGAAGCTGAGCACCTAAACCCAAAAGGACACAGCCCTGTCCGAAGCACCGACACGACCACCCCCAGGGCAGAAACCAACCCCACAGGGAACTCAGTGGTGTCTAACCAAGCCACACACAGCAAATCCCCATGATGATTTGCAGAATATGAGGAAAGACAAATTTAAAATAAAAAAACACACACTAAAAAAACAACCAAAACCCCCCCCACAAAACAAAAACAAAAAAGCAAGGAATTCTCTCTCCCTTTTGGGGGATGGGATGGATCCAGGTTAAGAAAACTCTGGCCACAACAACTATCTGGGGAAAGGCATTCCACTGAACTGGTTAGGCAAGGGGCTGCAGGAGGACGGCTTGCTCAGGGGCATGAAAGGAAGGTATGTACAGGGGGAGGGGGACCAGCTGCTCCATCACTCAGGACAGCACTCCTGCTCCCACCAGTGAGGTCCCTGGAGCCCTGAACGTGCTGCTAGGATGGTGACAGGAGACTTCCAGACTCTGCAAGGCCCTCAAATAACATTTTTATCAAGATGCTGCCCACTGAAGTCCTTAGTCCAAAGCAGCTTCATTTGGGTCCAGACTAGTATCTCTTAGCATTGGTGAGCAGTTTAAAGGACTTCTGAGGGATGGTGAAAGAAGCAATTTTGCACCTGGTATGGTATGCTGACAGCACGCTGTGAGGGCTCCAAGGCAATGCAGGGGTTATTGCACGGCCACACGCTTGTTCCTAGAGAGAGGTCCCCAGAGCCCTCGTCCCCAGAGCCCTCCTCCCCATAGCTCCAGGGTATTTAATCAGTCAGGAAAAAAAATAATTAAAAAAAAAAAATCATGTAACATCACTTGGTTTCTAGCACTGCAGGAGACAGCCTTGAGACCAGTGCTCCTCTTGAATGCAGGGAGCTGGCCACCACCCCATCAAAGACCCCACAGTTGCTGGTTACATCCTTGGGTCAGGGAAGAGGCTGGAGACCACCTTCTTTGGCGAAGCCTAACAAACAGCAGGTGGCCCACAAGGAGACACATTCAGCTTACCTTCCTGGCTATCTGCAGCTCCTTCCCATGCCAGGGCCATGGCAGAGACTAAATGTTTTCTGCACCCACGGGGACCACCAGCCCCTCACTCTGGCTCTGTGAAAATGCAGATCTCTGCTGGGATTTCCCAGCCTGTCTGGCATGGTTAACGCCATGGAGAAGGAAGGGGCACATTCGGCAACCTCACGGATGGGCCAGCCCAGGACATTGTGAAAGAGCCGGTCACAAGGCACATGGACAAGGAAGGTGACTGACTGTCTAATGTTACACCAGACCCACAAACCCTCTTCCTGTCCCCTCCAGCTCTTTTCATCCCAAGGTAGTGCCAATCATCAGTTTCTCTTACCCCTTTCTTACATGGGACACAAGAATATCATCTCTGCCTTAAAAACAAGAGTATGAGGACTGCAAGGTCTTGGCTTAGCAAGAAACAGAGCTGTAGCTCAGACAAGAGAGGTTTCTTTGTCACCCAACCTTCTCCTCCAGCTCTCTCCCCGGACAGTTGTATTTTCAAGGCAATGAACACAACTGACGGATGTTCAACAGGGCAGGACTCATGCTTGTTTTCCAGTCCAGTGGTGGGACAGTTTCTTCAGGCACTGCTCTGACCACCGTAGCTCCTTCCCCACTGCTAACTCTGTTATGAACAAGCAACTGTACCCTCCCCCCCCAAATTAAATAAGGAAAAAAACAAACCAAAAAATCACAGCTCTCACCAACACAACTCCTGGAATCAAGAATGAACATCTTTTAAGGCTGAAAGTTTCACTTTTCAACCATAAGTTGCAAGAAGGTGCAGAGCTTATTTTAAAGGCTGACTGGGATTGCCTTAAAGTCAGAAGGCCAATTGTTTTAAATAAGCCAGCGTTAATTGCTTTGCACCTATTTAAATCTCACATGGTGGTACATTTGGAGAAAAGCTGGCCTTGCTCTTTTCCTAAGACAAGTCTAATAATAAAAAGCACTCTGCCTTGATCTCGCTGTTCATCTCCCAGGGCCCCTCTGTTGCTGCTGCATTCCTTTGTGTTTGTCTGCCCTCTTCAACTCGGTGCCGCAATCAGCTGCGTGCGGCACCTCGTGTCTAGAAGTGACATGGCTGAGGTTACAGGAGAGACAGGTGCAAGGGGAGCTCTTGCCCCGAAGCTATCCAAAGGGAAAGAGAAGCTGGAGGGGAAGAAGGTTGTAAGGTATTTCAGATTAAAGCCGACAAACAGCAAACACCTTGCCCCAGGCTACACATTCTCTGCCAATGCAAGCTGCAGCGCTGCAAGCCCCAGAAACAGCAAAGCAAACAGGGACTTCTCTGCAAGGGGGAGTTGTCACTTGTCAGGGATGTTTGCAAATTTATAGGGAGGTGGTGGTGGTGGTAAGGGGAGTAAAAAGAGCTTTCCTCCTTTTAAAAGGCAGGCTGTTTGCACAGGTTTGCAATGCATATTTTGCTTTGTAAAGGCTTTTGTGCAGCATTCAACTGAGCAAAGGTGCTGTCTTCCACTGAAGACAAACTGGAACATTTATTAATGTACATACATTAATGTACTCTGAGCCTCTGCCTTACAGTAAGGGTGAGGATGGGATGGAATTTCCCTGCTCCCCCATCAGCTTGTCCTATCTGTGAAAAACGCATCTTAAAGAAGTCTCCATGCAGCTCAGCCTCTTTAGAAATGCCTCCTGCAAGGCTGGGATCAAACCCATCATAAGCAAGAAGTAACTGCACAGCAAAAGCTGCCTGCCTTCCTCTCCTAGTCCCAGTGCTCACTTCAGCAGTGCTCAAAGAAGACAAGAGGAAGGGATTTTTCCACTGATGTTTCACTGCATCACAGGCAGGAAAGGGAGACTGAACAAGGGCCTCGAGAGCCTGTCAGCTACCACAGTGTTCTGCAGACAGCTCAGAGGAACTGGAGATGGGGAGGCTTTGCTAGCACTCAAGTGCAGAAAGCCCAGGTTTGTGCATAGAAGGAGCAAAGTTTTTGCTGATGGCCTTTAAACTGTTGGGGATTGCTTTTTTTTTTTTTCCTCCTTTTCTTTAAGAGAACATTGTTAGTTCAAACCGAACATTACCACTTATTTTGAAGAGTAGGAGCCCCTCTAAACATGGTGAATCTTTTGGACTAGCTGTTAGAAGAGACATCATTTTTCTGGAGTTGTGCTACAGTGTTGGAAAAAGCTGAGAAGTAGTCTTTCAGATTGAAGGCTTGCATGCCATCCCCCTGTGCCCAACCTGAATGCAGAATCAAAAGATAACCAGACTTGACATCAGTCACCTCGCCTTGTGCGCTCAGAGTAGCTTCACCACATTAGCTGAGCAGACACCCAGCCTCAAAGTGGCCTTTTTACCCTTTGCAAACTTGCAAGGAAAGAGGAGAGTGCTGCAGTTTCTCCAGCAGACCAGGGAGACAGTAACAGCTCAAACCTTCTGGCACAGGGGACTGCAATCAGCATGACCTGGGAGCTCTTTCCTTGCAGATGCAATCCTCCAGGTTTCAAACACTGACAGGATGCAGACCACCAACAAACATTGGTTGAGCACATTAAAAACGGTAGTTGATTAGCCACGGAATTAACTGACACAGTTTCTCAGGATGGAAAAACAGAGGAACAAGAAAATTTACAGACATCAACACAAATTTCAACACACACATGATTTTTACCCCAAAGTATGCAAAACCCAGGAAGAACAGAAACAGGACATGAACAGTTTAAACTCCTGAAATACCTCCTGCTCCAGCCTGCAAGAATAGCACCTGGCTTATTCACCCGAGCTACTGCTAAGAAAGAGCTGGTCAGTTAGTGCCAAAGGCAATGAACCAGCAGCCACCAGTGCCTCATCTGCATTCTAGTCTTGAGCCATATTGGCGAGACACCCCTGACCAAGACTTGCTACACTCTCTGGCTTTGCCTACCAGAAGACATGGGGGGGGTGGGGGGGGTGCGAATCCATGGTCTGAAACCAAGATTTCATTCATACCTGACCTTCAAGAAAAAAAAACAAAACAGTGAAGAACATCCTCAGATCGCAGCCCTTGGTCATCAAAATTGCAGCCCTACGCAGGATATCAACTATTTCAATGCTGAGGCCACATAAACTAGTTCTAAGCAGGGAAAGAATAGAGACAGTTGAGCAGCCAGGCAAGTGCAAGACGCTCCTCAGCAATTCTGCCTGTTTAGCTGCTTCATCCCTCTCTCCTGCCATACAGGAGAGGAGGAGCAGGTAAGGAGTCAGCCTGCTCCTCCTTGCAGCCCCAGGGAGGCCCAGAGGAACGATGCCTTTCCACGGGTCACACACCATCCAGTTTAGCCACATGTACAGACACTGCTGTTTACCACCACCAGAGTCACTTGGCAGAGCCATGCTCCCAACCAGCTTCTGTGGGTGGGACACAACTGGCAAAGCAAGAAGGAACTTCCTTGGTCAGAAGCAGCCGCCACAGCTCTGCACCAAGAGAGGGAATACGTCCCGGGGGAAACACAGCAAGAACAGCTCCTGGAAAAAATGCTCATCTGTCCACAAAGGTTAAGGATGTTCTTCTCACTACTCACCCACATCGGGTCATTCAGCTCCGTGTCCTGCACCCGGACACAGTCCATGCTAATCTCTATTTTGTTTGTAGGGCCATTTTCAGATGGGCCATCGATGAAGTTCAGATCAATCGGCTGAACTGAGCATATTGGCCTGAAAAGAACAGAGTAATGCAATTAAAATTGGCCTAATTTTGTCTGTCCCCATCCCCCACCCCATGCTAGGGTGTCACCCAGGACTTAGGCATGACCATGAACCAGTCTCAGGACAAAGTAAGTAATTACTAGTGAACAACTACCTCACCACCTGCTATGCTAACAGCAGCCCCTGAACAGGATAGGGCCTGGAGGGATATTTCACTTGCCTGACCAGAAAAATGAGGTAAGAGCACAGGAGTTAAATCACAAAGACAGAATTCATGGAGAATTTATAGCAGTAGCTGTCCCAGCATCAATCATGGCAAGTCAGGAATGGGAACAGTCAGTTTGATTTCATTCAACGGACCTGACATTTCATTCAATGCACCATCTCCACCTCCTCTCCCTCCCTGGCATCAGCAAAGGAGGAAAACACACAGCCTGGACATAGGGTAATGACCCTGTTTCCTTAGGGGAAAATGCCAACCATCCACCTTAAGTGACCATGTGGGGGAAAGCAGTCAGCTCAGCAACCAAATGTCTAGAGGAGGGTCAGTGTCACTGGTCATCTCTGTGTCTGTTCCCCACAGCCTGCATGAAGAACCTCTTGAGACCTCAAGAGCCGTCAGTCATCATAGACTCATACCTGCATCTTCTAATCAACAGGTACAGAAGACTCCAAAACCCCCAGCATCAGTTCCCTGAGCAACCTAATTACAGAGGCATCCTGTCCCAAAATGCCTTCTTCCACAGGCTCCACATAAGGACTACTTACTGTTCCAGGAAGTCCCAGATATGCTGGAGCACCTCTGGGCTGAGGAATTCCCTGGGCTGCGAGCCGTGTGACATGGCTGATCGGTAGTAACTCTCCTTCCAGGAGAAGTGGCTCGGAGTTTCTACAAACCTTAAAAAACAAAAGCAAAAAAAAACCAACCCAAAAACAAACACCACACACCAACAAAAGCAAACAAACAAACAAAAAAAACACACAGAAAGATATATTGAATGCATAAGCCCAACTCGATGAAAACCTATAAATAGAAGCTATTGTGTGAAGGAGACACGCTGAATGCCTGGAACATTCACAGCTGTACAACACACATTCCACACTGCTACAGATGCTGTATTTAGATGGGAGAGAATTTGGCCACCCTTCCCAATACGTTAAACACCCCTCAGAGTCCACTGGGATGCTGCATCATAAGAATCCCAGAGGAAAATAAAAAAAAGCCACCTTTCATTTTACCCCCAAATAATCAGCGTTCCACATAAAGCAGGTAGTTTTTGCAGCAGATGAAGCACCTAAGTGTTTTGCGATTCCACTCCCCCTGGCTGGTTGCCTCTCTAGACTGCATGCCCTTGGATGATTTAGGTGACTTCTCCTACACCCAGCCACTGCATCTGAGGTCTTGGACTAAAATAAGTATTTAAAAAAATTTTTAAAAAAAAAAATCTTTTTGCTTTATTTTCTTTGGAAAAGTTTTGTTACATCAGGTTATATCTGATTTTCTATTGTCTTCTCACCTCCAATAATTTCTGAGCCCAACTGGCTGATTTCCACCGGATCTGCTAATTACCTTGGCCATTTTTATCCCCTTAAGCTCCCACAAGCCTCACAGAAATAGGTGGGCCCAAGAGGAGCAGTGACGAAGCCGGAGCACTCGCGCCTTCCACAGCTGCACATTCTCATCCCACTGGCCAAACTGGCCAATTTCTAAATTCAAACACAGCAGCGTTTATGCCCATGTCAAAATACTCAATGGCTGCAGGGATGTAAGGGGGGGGGGGGCGGGAGGAATTTCTCAAGTATATTTGCAGTTGACAAAAATTCTAGGTTCAACTTAATTAGAATATGAGGCAGGTGACTGCCTTTCCTGCTGCAAGGATGGGGGCATCCTGCAAAATTTTCACATAAAATAGCTGTTTCAGCACAATGCAAGTGAATAGCCATGCTCCCAGCCAGGGGAATGGCTGTGGCAGGAGCCAAGGCTATAAGTGGATTCCAAAAAGAATTGGACTAACATTTGGTTTGGCATATTTTGGTGCTGTTTAATACCATGGTCTAAACAAATTGCATGGAAGACCCTAATTTATTACGCTGCCAATATTAAGAAAGAGTGTTTCACAGGGAGGATCACACTACAGTTGTTCTTTTCCTCTACTTTCCCCTGAAGCATCTATTTCTGGCTGCTGTCAGGGACCTGGCTCTCTCTACTGAATTTGTACAGCCTCTTATGTAGAGGATGACTCTGGTCTGCAAAAATCAGGGCTTTCCTCACCTCTACTGCTCACAGAACTGCATGTTCTTTGAAAAGAGCAGACAATTTTCCTAAGCTAATGGAAATCAAAGTGGTTTTAGCCCCCAGAGCCATAGCCGAGCATGCCTCAAGATAGGTGAAAGTATCACTGCAGTTGCTCAATCTTTTTGTGAATAACAAAAAACCCAACATCCTTTAAAAGTTCATGAACAGCCAGAGACAAAAAAAAGTCAGAAGTGTCATAGCTAATAGCTCTGTCTCACAGATGTGAGCACATACCCACACTACATGTGAATAAATAAACGCAAATCCTCCAAGAACAGCAGTTATCCCACAAGAGTACCAGAAATTACTCCTTTCAAGCTTTCAGCCTGGTAAGGCACTTTCAAGAGTGCTATACTGAAACCCAGAAGAACAGATCTGGCCTAAAGCCTGCTATATAAGCTGGGAACCAATGCTACGACAAGCTTTGGAGGAGAGCAGTGGGGAATGCATGCTCCCCAACCCACTCTGCCACTAAACCCACAGACCCCAAGCACTGCTCAATACCCTGCACCTGGTCCTGACCTCTCAGGAGCAGACAGAGAAACCCCATGGTGGGTTCTCCCAAACCACTGAAGCACTTGTTTTTAACAGCTATTAGCCACTTATCACAACTGCTCTTGATTTAAATGCTAAAACCCACTTTTTAGGAGTTCAGCACAGAGGCAGCAACAACCACCCATCCACACCAGCTCATTATTACATAGAAAGGAACCAACTTTACCAAAAAGAGTTATTACAAAACAGACCTTCCTCATAGACCTTTCCTTCAAAAAGTCTCAGTGCAATGACGTTTCTGCATGCCATGACATGCCCCAGCTTTGGTTCACAGCTGCAGAAAGACCTAGGTCTCAAAAAGGCAAAGAAATAACTTCAGCCCTGCATGCTCCAGCCCTTGTGGTCCCATTCAGCAGCAAAGCAGAAGCTGCTTCTCATAAACCTATCTCAACCAAGCACTCTTCACAGTGCCCACACCGGCAGCACAGGAGAGGAAGGAGGAGCTTTATCAGCTGCATGACTGATAAAGCCAGGTTTGTTATTCTATGCCTCTGAAGCTAACAGAGCTGTTGGAAAGAGTCACACCAGTTTAGGACACAACCAGTGCATCCCTGTACTAAACACAACTCCAAATTTCTCCAGAGAGGCATTTTTTAGCTGTGGCATCTTTATCCCTGTACCCAAACAAGCTCCTGGTTTACTCTTCCTAAGAAAAGCATTATCAGATTTTAAGTGATGGCCAAAAAGGCATGTTTCCCTATACCAAGCAAAAGTTCCCTGGTTAATGCTTTCACAGAAGCAAAATTTGAGAGACTCCTTCAACACCTTTGTAACCCATACAGCTCTATTTCCAAAGGAGGCTGCAAGATTAGATGGCCAACCTTGGCAAGGCACTTGCGAGAAGGCTACAGCATTACAGAGGTAGCAAGCGTTGCTTTTTACTTAGTTTGGTGCATCCTGCTCTCAGGTAGGAAAGAGCTGTCAAGCTACAAGAAAACCAGCTTTAGTTCAGCACAAAGCTTCATGCAAGCTAAACTGTCTCCTTCCCTGTGATCTGAATAACGTCTAAATCTAGTGCCATTTTCCTTAACAAACAGCCTTCAAAATAGAGGAGCAGCCTCTGTGTACTAAAGAGCATACCTAAGTGCCCAAATTTGCTCTTCCACAAGAAAATTACAGCTAAAACCTACGCAAGATCTACACATAAATTTCACTACTCTAGTTAATTTTTTTCCCCCACATCAGCAAACGCTCTATCTTCAGTAAAATAATCCCCAAGAGCCTAAAGTTAATCACAAGCTAGCAGGAGTTTGCATTGTTCAAATTGCTCCTACCAGCTGCTTTTTTATTAACAGACATTTAAACACCATCCCTTTTACCCACAACCACTTATCCCAAAGTGCATCATAGGAGGTAACACAGGCTGTTATACCAAACTACTGACTACTACAGTAGTAAGTCAGCCTTGTCCAGCTTGCCCTCTGCTTTAAGTCTACAAGCTAATTCCCTTCATTAATTGCTGCAACAGTTGGCAGGCAGCTTGCTACAAGAAGAGAGCACTAACTGCACCAGGTTAGAACCACAGAGGGATTTACAGCCCTCATCAAACTGCAAGCTGTACAGGGCATTGCACCCACAAGCCCCTTCTTTAAAAACCACCAGGGGATTATCAATTAACAGAAATAGCAGGTTAAATCTTCTCTGAGAAGCAGCACCTCACCAAAAGCACAGGGTTTCCTAGCACAATGTTGGGACATTGCTCCTGAGTCACTGAAGCCCAGGACAGGTTTCACCCAGTAGTGCACTCCCACTGAGGCCTAGCTCAGCTCCATCCTACTTACTTTGCTGAAGCAAGAACAGCCCAGACTTCAGGTGTAAGCACTTTTCCAGATTCACTCTGTGGGCTGAAACCTTGTGCATACTGATTGTTTTGCTACCTCCTGATCATTTCCCCAGAAGTGCTATTACAGCCCACTGTGGTGGGACTGCATCCCAGCTGATTCAGTTTGCCATCATACTTAGGAGTGAGATCTCTACAAAATATGTCAGTAAGAGCACCGTTCCCCTCTAGCTGTACCCACACAGCACTCAATTTCAGAGTCTCCTAGAAGGCTAGGAACATTAAACTTCACCAAAAAAAAAAAA
>VZTL01066375.1:0-22291 GCA_013400535.1 Scopus umbretta | reverse complement strand
AAAAAAAAAAAACAACAAAAAAACCCCAAAAAAACCCCAAAAAACTCACCAAACCACACCCAAAACAAAACCCACCCCACCAAAAACCAACAATCAAACAGAAAAGCCCTGGCAAGCACAGCATTAGCCTTTCATAAGCCTTAGCTCATCTGCACACACTGCTATTGTCTTTCCCTGGAGTCAAGGGTTCCAACACAGGTGGAAACAAAGCCCTGACTGCTTAGCCCCGTGCAATATAAACTGGTAGCAAACCAGAGAGAAGACAAGACATTTCTACTCCCACTATCTCACTCTAAGCACTTGCTTCCACTCTCCACCACATTTCCCCCCTTCCTACCTTTACATCAAAGTCATTAAAGAAAAGCAACAATATAAAACAAAAAAACCCAAACTGCTTTCCACAGCAGAAGACAATGACAAAACACTATTAAACTCAACTATTGTTACACATCTCACCCAAATAGCCACCTTTCACTACAAACAACCTTTCTTAGAAAGAGCTAAACCTAAAACACCAAGGGTTGACTTACCACTGAGGAAAAGACTCTAGCTCCTAAGGAAAGCAAGACATAGGTTTGATACAGAGCATGCACAGCCCCTCCTCTGTAGCTTCAATCTTAAAGGCAGGTGCCACCTGCTTTCACTCATATAGGGTCAGATCTGATGCAGGGTGCAGCTTGAGCACTACTGGGGTGCATGCCTGAGTTCAGTAACCTCCCTACAAAAGTAAGATTGTTGCAACCAAGAGACAGCATGGTTTGCTTTGCTTTGCTTTGGTTATTTATCCAAAACAGGCTTGGAGCTTCAACAATCTGAACTGCTCCTGGGTTAATAGTAGAGTTTATGAGGAAACTAGAAATGAATAAGGTATCTCAGTGAAGCTGCTGTGTTGGGTTTCAAGAGATCCAAGCACCTCCAGTTCTCCTTAGCTTCCCTTGGAAGCTGGAGCTTTGGGGTGGTTTGTGTTTCTCCCACGCAGTATGCAACCTCTAGGAAACTATCAGTGTGGTTTATAGATGCTGAATTTCATGGCTTGATATTGGTGTAAAGCCACAGTGTAAAACCTTGTGAGAAGAAATCTTTCACAGTAGGCATAAGCAAAATGATTTAGAGCTTTTTTTCCTGCTTGTTGCCAGAGTTACAGGATGTTGCTTTCTGCTTCTCCCCACCAAACATCTACCTGTGGTGTACAGTTTTCTATCGCTGGGTCTGCAGTCCTCTGCCAGAGGACAAGCAGGTGGGGCCAGAGAAATCTGTCTTTGTAACCTACAGATTTTGGTGTTTTTTCATGATATATATTCCTCTAAAGGACCTGCTAGCGGAATACTTAGGAAACTTTGATGCAAAGAGAAGGACATCTTTTTTTTATGAGGAAAGCACTTCCACATTATACAAATGAACCCAAAGAATGCGTCTAAATAATGATATCTAATATGGCTTATTTTATTCATAGCTCTCAAAGTGCTCTACAAAGGAAGACAGTGTAATTACTCCCATTTTACCTGTGGGAAAACTAAGGCACCAGGAGGTCACAGGATTACTCATCGTTACTCAGCAAGCCAGTTGTCCAGCCAGAAATACAACCTTGGTCACCTGAGTCCCAGTCTGGTGCTGCTCAAAAAGGAATTAGTGATTTTGGGTGTCTACATAGAGAAATTCAAAAAGGCCTTAAATTCTTCAGGTAGAGTATGCACTGCAATTCCTAGACCAAGAAACCCCCAAAATTCATTTATCTTCAGGCACCAAAATGTTGATGCCCAGGAATGAACATCAAGGCTGTAGAAATCAGGGTGGAAATAGAATTCAAACCCAGATGCCCAGACTGAAAACTAATCTTTCTTCCTGAATGCTTACAGCAGTTAACCACTTAACATCCCTTAATTCATGCACAGATTAATGTATTAGCCATCAACCATCATGGGATGTGGGCCAGATAGAGAAGTAAATCACAGAGCAGAGAAGTTGGCAGCCTCAGCTCCAGCAATCCCAATCCATGTGCTGGTCCCTGCCTTCTCCGGTTACACCTTAAAGTGCATCAAAAGTAATGATAAACAAATGATTTAAAGTTCACGAGCATTACACTTAATTGCCTGAATCTTGGTGTTTTATTTTTAGTTCTTGAGTGGGGAGGGGGCTCCTTTTCGGACTGCACTGTTAAAACTCGAGGAACTTGGCAGCACTCGTCCTGCTGGAATTCCCCCTGCTCTGCATTTTAACACTGCAGTGATTTGTAGACATTGCTACCTAATGAAGCTCACAGCTGTGCAAGAGGAGAAGGAAGCGGGCTCTGGCAGCACGGGACAAGCGTGTGCCTGGCAGGCAGTGTCATCTGGAATTCCCCAAAGCGTGGAGAACGCTTATCCCCCAAGGCCCATCAGCCACCCTTGGCTGGCAAAGCACACCCTGGAAGCACCTGTTAGAGACCTTTGGTAACCAAACAGGTTCATTGCCATAAACAGGGGGTGCAAAATGAAAGCCCATGGGTAGACAGGCAAGCTCTCACCCCCCTCAAAGAGGAGATTGCTGTTGAATTTCAGGGATCTGTATTGCACCTCTATCTTTTTCCTCTTCCTCTGTTTACTTCATCAACAAGTGCAAACTGCACTGTACTACACATTTTCCCATTTCTTTCTCTGCCTCATACCATATTGCAAGGTCTTGGCTCACAATCGCCCAAGAGAGACTGACTCCCATCCCAGCAGAGGCAGGTTCTGCTGAACTGCACTCACAAGTATTTAGCATCCTTTAGATTTCCAGCCCAGCTTTCAGATTTAGCTTTTTAAAATCTAGACTTCCAACAACTTATTTAACTCCTTTAGATTTTCCTCCCATATAACACCGCCTCTATGTGTTAGTCATATAAAATATCTCTAGAAGAAGAGTGATAGATGCACGGGCTTGGAAGGGCAAATGTAAGGAATAACAAACACCAGCAAACAGGATTTTTTTGAGACAGAATATAACCCATGATTTCAACTGTTCATTCTTTTTTCCCAGATCCTGCATTTTTCAGATGTTTCCCAGGTCCAATCTGCAATGTCACTGAAAAACACGTGGACAGCAGTATGGGTTATAGGGAGGGGCAGCTGAGAGAAAAGTGGTCCAGTGGCACAGAGACATGCTTTAGAAAATGAAAGAAGCTAACTGCCCAAAGGGTGAACCCCAATCTCAGAAGTAGCCACCAACCAAGGAGATATGGGGGACACAAGAAGGAGTGACAGTGGCGAAGGGCTCTGTGACACTGCTGGTGTCCTACAGTATCCGTTGAGGACAGCCTAAGGAGGACTATTAGTTTCTTCCTTTTCTCTAGGCAAACGACACTTGTATCGTGCACACCCTGTTTCAGCTTGAGATACATGTTATTTAGAGGAATTAAAGCAATTCTGTCTCAGAGGAATGCTGATTACATGGCTTATAAAATCTGTGTTCTGCTAGAATCTACTGTAACAGCGCATCGCAATCTCCCTGTGATTTAAATTTCTCTTTTGGAAGTGTATGTGTGTGAGCAGAATGGAAAGGGGTAGGAAGGGACGGTTCTGCTTTCTGGTTGCTCTTTACTCGAGCCTTCAGTATGCGGGCAAGACTGACCTATATCAAAGAAAGTGAAACTGGCTGCACAGAATGATCCTCCTAATTCACTATGCTGAAAAACACAAGGGGGATTTTTTTCCATTCATCATCTTCTTTCAGTTAGTGTCATCTTGAGTAAGACTATGCCCACAGTGGATGCAACATTTGCAGCTTTGCGGCAGCCCTTCAAAGCACGTTATATCAGCCCAGCCCTGGGCCCCACACCAGTGCGTCGCTCCAGCACTGGCAGCAGAGCTCCTTTGGGAGAGAAAGGCTCCCACTGCATTCCCAGTGCTATCGTGAGGGGTTCCCACATTGGGCACTGTATGGCCTGCTCCCTGCAAACTGCTGGCAATGGCTTCTGGAGGCAGGATAGGTTCAGAACACTCTCAGCAACTTCTGCAGCTCAGGGAACCCACCATATCTCCTATCTGCATCTCATCACATCTGCTATCTACATGTCATTGTTATCAGCCTCACAACTGTGACAGCTTCTACATAACAGAGGCATTTCTTTGTCCTCAGGGCTTCAGGCAGCTAATCACTTCACCAGCACTAGAGGAACTGTCTCCCAATTGTTGGAGCAAAGCTAACCCTAGTTTTTTTTTCCCCTCCAAGGATTCCTTCAGCATCTTGTGAACTTTCTCAGACCTCTCTCTTATCTCCCACTCAACCTTGGACACCCCCTTCTCCACCCTCCTGATCTCACCCATCCTCGGAAACTACCTCCTCACCCAGCCGCAGACAACCCCTCCCCTTTTGCTCAGCCCTGACACCCACTCCCTTTCTCAGCAGGGGCCGAGAGAGATGAAGCTCTGGTCAAGGTGAAAACACTGCCACAGCAATTCCTCCACCTGCCTGCTTCAGTTGGTGCTTTCTAGTCTGGGGTACAGAGCCCTTGTAACCTCCCGCAAACCACCCAGGAGCCTGAGCAACCTATGTTGGGAAGCCCGGAGTTAGAGCACAAGCCTGGGGCTCAAGGCATGCAGCTCAACCCCTGGCATCTGCGTGGCCTGTCCATCTTTGCCCTTCCATTCCTTCAGTATAGCGGTGCTACCAAATTTGTAAAGCACACAGAGACCTGTTGACCATCAGTACACCTCCAGGGAAACATGGTCCTGAGACTTTCCAAGTTTAAGTATTAAAAGAAAATTTAAATCTGCATCTACTTTTAAGAAGCATTAAACCCCAAAACAATTAAAAAGCAGTTGCAATTCTATTATTTTGTAACCCATTTTTCCAGTCAATCCCTTCCCCAAACCTATTTGCAGTGATGGCTAAAAGCAGTGCCTATCTGGAGAGGGAGAGGTCAGAGCTGCCAGACAGAGGTGAGAGCTTTTACTGCAGCAAGTGAGAAAGTCTTCTCAAAAGCAACACGAGTGGAAAATCCAGGCCCAGCCCCCAAAATTCTGAGGTATTTTTAAGCCAAGTCCAAAAATAAGTATTGTAAGATAAACTTTACAGGCAAAGAGGTCAGAAGCCACAAAACATTTTCAAGTCCATTTAAAAAAATATCCCTCTGGTCTAAATAATAGACATGATTTGCTCAGTTTTAGATACCCAGCTGAACATACATTTGGGTCTACCTTTCAAAGTTTACTGCAACACAAGACGTTTTGCAGTCAGCTAGCTAGCCCTGCAATTTTACAGCAGGACAGAGTGATGCCTCCTCCCATCGGTGCAGGAGCGGACAAGCACAGATCTCTGCTGAGAGGTCTGCTGCTGGGTCGGTGCTGTCTCCAGCCCCTCTGCCACACACCAACCTCTACTGCCCAGCTGCAGCTACAGTTAAAGACAATGGGGACCATCTTTTGTGCCTCTGGGGGGACTGCCCAACCCAAAATCACCCCATGACCCACTCATCCACCACCAGTAATGGTTTGTAGCAGGTGCCTGGGGGCATGTCCACAAGCTGCCAGGGAATAAGGAGCCTCAAAGATCTCTGCTGTTTCATTCTGCTGCACTGTATGGGGAGACCCCTCATCTTTTCTGGAGGAGGAGGAAGGAAAAGACAGGTGTTAAATGCCTAAAGCAGACTAAAACAGCTAACCATGTTCTCTCCAGTTATCCAGATCTCTGTAGCATCAGGGAATATTAAAAGAAAAGAAAGCAACAGCCCCAGAAATGAGAGCAGGTGAGGTCATTTTCAAGAGTTGACAGTCATGACAACAGTTATTACAGGCCTTCATTACTACCCCCACTACTGTTCTATAGTGATTTTAAGTACATAATAAGGAAAATTGAAAAGTTCTGAAGAGGCAATGGCCAGAAATCTGTCCTTCTTGAGGCTTGTTGAATCTAATTCCTCCTTTTGAGCTTTGCTCATCAGTACTTTTCCTGTGAGCACAGCATTCACCCAATAACACTATCTACAGTTCATTGCTGTTCATTTTTTACAAGGAGCTTGCTTTCAGTATTTCCCACAGGAAATGAGAACGCCTGGGTTTTCCTTCTTTTAACTATTGTCTGCTGAAATTTTGCACTGTTGAGTGCAACCAGCATCTCTCAAGTTTCACTAGTTTACCTCCATCACACCAATACAGAGACCACAACACAGAATAAGAAATTACTCTATTTATTACAGATGGTAAAATAATTCAGCCAAGCGCATCAGAGCTTCAGAAAGACAGTGGGGGTGTCAGGAACTGGCTCTCATTAGATACTACAAGGCTCTGAAAGAGGCCAGGTCTGGTGGGGGGGAGGGGGAAGGCACCAACAGAAAAGTTCCACTTGCAGCCAGGATATAGCAGCAAGGAAAGACCTTAGCTACATCTACACCACTGGTCTGGCCTGGGTTCAAGGTCTGGTTTGTGTATTATCCCTTATCTACATGCCAGCACATTTTTCAGATGTGACCCTTGCCTGAGGTCTGGGCTGTCTGGAAAGGAAATGACTGTGAGCTCTGTTGAGCTCAACCTCTCATTTTGTGTAGCATGGACAAGTTAGGCATGGTCTAGGCTGAGTTTCCTACAGCCCAGTCCACCACCAAATGTCCTGAGCTCATCTCTTCCTAAGGACCATGTGCCATCAGAGCAAGAGTCAGCTGCAGGCAGCACATCACCAAGAAAACCTGAGACAAACCCCCCAAATAAAGGGTTCACCATGAGCACGGCCGGTCCCCCACACCAGGGACACGCACTGTGCTGGGTAGCTGGTAGGGAGATCTCTTTGGGTTCCTGACTGGCTTGCTTGTTAACACAATAAAAAATGAGATTATGTGGTGCAAAGAGCAACTGTTACAGTCTAGGGAGCAAAGCCAGAGCAGTATTTCCCCCGAAGAGTAACAGGGTTAAAAAAGAAATTTGTAGTTTATGCCTGTTTTAAAAGACACAGTCAGAACCCAACAACAATTCATATGTAATGCTCATGCCTGCAGAGATGAAATTGGGCTCTGTACTTCTCCCAGGGAGTGCACAGATAAAGCATTGCCTGAGGAACTCTCACACTGCCGATTTACATGCTCCAGACCATGGTACACAGATAGCACCCAGCTGAGCAGATAATAGGTCATTTCAAGCATTGAATTACATGGAGCCCTTCCAACGCAGATCCACAGAGGCTGTGAACACTCGGTGCAGCAGGCAGCCTCTCCTGACCACAAGATATGTGTGCCTCATTCAGCCTGTTGCTGCGAGGCTTAGTGGAGAAAGAGGAGATTTTTGCAGCATGTGACTGGACTTCAGAAAACAAGGTAAGCCCAGCGCAAATCTCCAGGTGTCTGACTGCCCTCCATGTCCCTGGGGCGAAGCTGCTGGGTGTAGATTTGTGGGTCAGGACCGAGGCGCTCAGGGGGCTGTGCTCTCAGATCTGGTCTTGGCAATGGGCTAAACTGAGTGCCTTTCCTCACCCTCCTGCACCAAACACCATTTCTGGGGAGTTTTCCAGCAACACCCCAGAAAGTTGCAGAGAGAGAGAGAGTAAGGGGCTTCTGCCTCTATTCTCCCTGGTTACGGAAGTTTCAATCCTCTCTAAACTTTTCCTGAGCACCAATGCCATCCAAAACCCTCCAGAGACAAACAAAATGAGAGATGCAGGATTCAGCTCCCTCCCACCTCCGCTACAACTGCACCCACCGAACGGAGTGTGCTTTTCCAGACCAAACCAACAGGAATACCCAGGCTCTGCGGCATGGCAGAGGTGCACACAGCATGGGCTTTTCTGGCAGTGCTTGCAGCCCCCAATTGCCTGTGCTGGGCTTGCAGCCCTGCAGCATGCTCTGAGCTCTGTTTAAAGCCTGGCACAGGTTTCCTGCAAGCAGCCTTTTCCCTGCTTGCGCTACATCACCTTCAGTAGCATTGAAGACCTATATTCCCCAGGACACTAAGATGCTCTGCCAAGAACAGACTGCCTTTTACATTTGCTGATATCTGAGCCTTTTTGATGCATGAAGGAATCAGGTCCTCTCTCTGCCGGGGTTTTCCCAGCAGCTCCTGGGGTTTGTTTGCCCGAGTTCTTGGTGTGCTGCAGCTATGACTCCGGGAAAGGCGCTGAGCACCCCTGCACACCCAGCAGCAGATGCCAAGTTGCTGCTGTCCCAGTTCATATAGGACAGGCATTCCCCAAATTCGGCTGCTGTGAGGAGGCGGTGGGGAGAGGCTGGCGAGGGGACATCCCACATGGGCCTCAACATGGCCCCCCACCAGAAGGAAACAAAGCAAGAGGAATCATGCAGCCCACGCTGATTTTCAGCCCTGGGATACTGTGCATAGCAGGGCATTTAGTCATATAAATATAGTCAGAGAGGAGAGGGACTGCTTCCCCAGACAGAGAACATGAAATACGTGATTCTTTTTTAGGACAAGAAGGTCTCAGACTGTCTACCGCAAAAGACTCGTGACATTTTGAGTTGAGCCAGGTAAGACTCTTGGCTCCCTAAAGCACCTACTCTTATGAAAGCTGCTTCAGTCTTCAGTTACACAGATTATTTTCTCTATGAACTGCTCAGGGGACTTACAAAGTCCCTCTCTCAAACTCTCTTGAGAAGGTTGAATTTTACAAAAATATAAAATACATCATCATGATAATGCAGAAAGTCCCCAGAACTCTTTAGAAGCAGGAAACTGTAAACAGCAACATCCTGTGTTTCAGTAAATAATTAAAATGCAAAACAAAGCAGATGTTAGGTGCAGATTCCTGTAATATGAATTTGGTTGAAGCTCCCACTTGTTACCCTTAGAGCCAGCCTGCTAAATCTGATATGTTTTGGGTGATAAACAATAACTTACATTCCCCACCCCTGCCACCAGTGATTCTCCTATGGGAAAATGAAGTCTTCTGCTAAATACCATGCTGGCTGCATTTTTCAGCACATAGCAACTCTGTGGCAGGCCAGCTATTGCTAAGCCCAAGGGCAGAGAATCCTCCTCTCAAAAATAAGAGCACTTGCAAAAACTTTTCTCTGTGTCACAAAATAGCTGCAAGACAGGGCAGATGAAGGACAAAGAATTAAGAGCAGATTACAGTCCTGTAAGACAGGAACAAGTGAACTGTTTCTCAGAAACACTTCTGGTGTGTAAGGGGATGCTACCTGAAGTGCTCACAGGATCTTTGCTTTTGCAACTATGCCTGATGCTAAGAAATTACAGGGTTGGCTCCCTGTGATTTTACCAATACATTGCCACACCTAATGTGATTTATGATTTTTGCTTGTGATTATCTTAAAGCAGTAGCTCCCGGAGTGCTATGAATACATCAGTCTCCTGTTCCATCAAAAACAGGAATGATGTTTCCAGCCTGTATCTTTTAAGAGGAAAATTCACAGATATGAACAACCAAACTTGGAAGACAGTGTAAAGGAATTTTGTTGTTTAACATTAAGATTTTTAATCCTGTAATATTTGACCACCTAATGCCCATGTTAACTCTTAGAGCCAGCTAAACTACGATTTCACAGCCGTCACAGCCACCTCAGAGACCCCATTGACGGCAAGCACAGCAAACCCACCATTTTGCCCAACAGCTCTGGCTCCTACTTCTGAGTTTAGAGGCAGATTCTACTGACAAACGCACAGCTGAGCAGCTGCTGCTTGCAGCATCCAGCTCACCAGCACACTGCAAGCTTCTTTCCATGCATTTTTTCAACATGCATTGACTTAGGTACATTAAATGAACATTACTAAACTAGACAGGCATTGAACCTTCCAGGGCAAGGTTTTGTAAGCAGGCTTATTTTTATGTTGCAAAGAGCCTATTGAACCCCCAATCACTTTCTGTACAGTTTTCCCTGCCTCATTCTTGGAGGTGGCTCTTCTCTTTATAGCTCCATGCACTAACCAAATTCCCCTTGCATCAGTATTTATCACACCAGGCCACCTGTGGCATTCAAACATCTGATTGGAGATGACTCAGCAGCAAAATCCTGTGGGGAGACGGTCTGCTACACGGTAGTAAGTGATTACAAACAGGCACCAAAAACTCCCAAGTAAGCCCTACGAACAGATACAAACAAATGTTTTCACAAAGCTATCTAAGCAGATGGAAGGATATTATCTATTATCAGCAGACCTAATCAAACAGACCTCAGAAATCTATTATAGTGAAACATTTTCCTTCTGATTATTTCAATTTTGACCATGGGCTACAAAATTTTAAATTAAATAGAAATAAATATTTGAATGTCAGTGCAAGCATTGGCTCCCACCACAGCCCAAATTCCCATGAAGGTTTTCACATAAGTGCATAACTAGCTTAGAGCTAGGCACTAAATTAAGCACCAAGTTTCCTTGATTTCTTCCTCAACTAAGACCCTCCTTCCTCCCCCATGCTTTGTGATGCTTATGGACTTTTTTTTATAAGGGTTCAATATTCTTTGGCCACTTGTTGGACATAAAAAAGTTTTACTTTTCCCAAAATTGAAGCTGAGCCTTTCTGCTCTGTATCAGGCCAGAAATCCTTGCATTTGTTGAGAGGAACCATTGCAAGTTAGCATGTAGCAGAAGGTATCATGCAAATCAGCAGGGGATTATTCTTATAATATGTACCATGAACACCCTAAACATCTCTGAACAGATGAGCTATTGAGAACTTGCTTCTTTAATTTCTTCAGTGTTTTTGGAAGTTGAAGTTGAGCAAGATCCTATGAATTAGGTATTCTCTCCTCATAGTAAAAAGGACCACATGAAAAACTTCACATATTCTCCTTCCAGTCCTTTGAGATCTAGGAAAAACAGAAAATTATTTGGTTCCACTTTAATCCTTTAAGCAGCACTAAAAGGACATCCAAGCAGACAAATACCTTCTTATGACACTCTGAGGGACTTATACCATTTTGAAGATGAAAAAAGAAAAGTGCTGTCTTTGGCAATGACTGTGAAGGGGTTGTGACATCCTCAGTACAACGACCTCTCTCTGACATAGAGCAAAGAGGTCCAGCAGGGACAAAATGAAGGAGGGCAGCAGGGAAGAGCAGACTGCAGGGCTCTGCCAGGATGAAAGAACTGAAGACGGTTTAACATGCTGCTCTTGAGCGGTGTTTTGCAAAGATCCTGTCTTCTAATCCCATCTTCTGATGAGACTGCAGTATAAGAACAGGAGAGCAACCAAAGAACAGACCTCAAAGACAAGATAAATAGCCCCCTCCTCACCACCAGCAGTGCATGTCCTTAGTGAGGTGCCAGGGGGCAGGCGAGAGGTCCCATGCTGGCAGCATGTCCTCCCTGCAGAGCTGCTCTGCAAAGCCCTCCTGCCCATGAGGTCGCCCTGTAATACCTATGTCTTAGCACACTGCATGCTGTCCCCTTGTGCATGTTTGGCTCCAGCTGGGGACCCTCCCATGTGGGATTTCTACCAGGGGAGATGGCACAGCTGTGAAGGTGACCACCAATTCACAGGAGAGCTCACCGAAGCCAATTAAAAAAAAAGCACCTCCCTTGCTCCCCTCCACCTTTCCTTCCTGTATGGAGCCAGTTCTGCTCCTCTAGAAGTCAGCAGCTGCTCTGAGCACACCACAAGCTGCTCAGAACAATTTCTGACCACTCTCCGAGTCTTTGGAAAGTACCTGCTGTAACACTGGCTGTTTCTGCAAATAGATCTATACCAAGTCATGTGGCTTTCCTTACTTGGCTTCAGGTCTTTCTGCCAACACGGCAAATTTGGGCTCCCATCTCAAAGGTGAAGGCAGATGAGATATGTGAACCCTGTCATAGTAGGAGTTCAGTTATTCTTCAGCAAAGTGAGGGAAGAGAAAAAGCATGCGGTTGCCCAAATGCAATGATTCTGCAGAGCCTGGGATGAAACACTCCTGCAAGACATTACCCTATTACAGCTTAAGCAAAGCTCTGTGACAGTGTCGCCCAGCTAATACCCAAGTGAAAGGAGAGCTGCTTACGCCAGCATGGATTCACAGCCATGAAGGGACACAGCACGCTACTGCCTGTGATCAGGAGGGGTAGCCAGCACATTTTGCATGAATGTGCCCCCTCCCAATCCAAAAGAAGGAAACCTACTGTTTCATTACTGCCTACTAGCAATGATGAGCACTGTGTACAGCAAGTTTTTCACCTTTGTGCTGCATTGCAAGCATTAACATTGGCAAGACTCCTATCTGATAATTGCAGTCTGTTTAGCAGCCCGGTTTGATACATGTGGGAGCCAACGAAGAAATGTGAAGCGACACGTGCAGTGCTCCCTGTGGAAGATCCCTTTGAACCCAGGAGTTCTGGCTGGCTGGAACTAGACCCTGCTCACCAAAATCCATCCAGATAGAGCACCCAGTAGATGATATTGCCATGGCCCACGCCCTCCCCTCCCTTCCATGCCTCAGCTAACTTCTGACAGTTTCCCTCATCCTCTCCTAAAAATAGAAATTTATTTCTACATACCTGATTGGGTTGGGTTTTTTTTGCTCGATTAATTTTTTTTTTTGGCAACCCCCCCAAAACCCAGAACCATATCTCAGATGTCAGGTTGCTGCAGGGACCAGAGGATTTCAGGGTTGTTCCTCAAACCTCTGTTATTAGTGAGATTTGGGAGGCTGGGCTGTATCATATTGTGCTGAGAATACAAAGCCAGAAATGAAAGACGAAAGAGCAGCTTGTGTGAGAGGTGTTTCATTCAAAAGGGAGGAGCAAGCCACACCAAACCCCTTCAACACATCAGTGATGTGAAATCCTGAGGCCACCAATTAGCCTGGGCGCGGGGAGAGGGGCAAGCAGAGCAGGCAGGACCGTAGTCCAGTGCACCAGCAGATGCATTGCCAACAGCCCCAAAAGAAGAGAGCTCCTGGGTAAAACACAGCCTAATGACCATTATTTCCAAGAACACAAGTAACTTATCTGTAAACATCACTCCCCCAACTAGACATTAGCTGAGGGGAAAAAAAAAAAGTGGCTTTGGAGAGAGAGACTAATTACATAGCTCTCAACAGCTGGACTTTGATCATAATTACAGTGCCTTCTTCGTCTTACATTAGCGGCTTTCAACTGCAGCTAGGTGGGCACTTCTTGGAAGCTGGAAATCCCACCCATTTCAGTTAGTTCATTTTATGACTCAGAGCTAGCCTGGGTTTTCCGCAGCACAGGATGAGCTCCCACGGTACCATCCAAACAAGTATTTCATGGGGGTCAGTGACTTGGCACTTCAACGCAGGTGCCTCTGTCTTTACAGCAGGACCTTCCCAGGCCCAGGAGCCAGAGCACTGAGCCTGCTTTATCACTGATTTTGAGCATTTCAAGCAAATCCCTTTATAAGGGAAGCAGAAGTAGAAAAACAGTGAGGGTTTTGCTCAATTCTCTTGTTGCTGAATTTTAACATCTTTTAGCTCTTTCTGTTTAGAAGAAAAAAAGGTGAGCCCACTCTGGATATACCTTTCCAAGCTCATTTCAGATGTTCACATGCTGCATTTTCATCCCTCACTTCTGCACAGGGATGTACGTCCCCATCAGTGTCCAGTGTCCTTCTGTCCCTCTTTTCAGATGGGCTGCAGCTCCAGCACTAAACTGCAGTGCCCACAGCAACAAGGGGAGCTTGTGGAGGAGGATGCTGCTGTCCCATATCCCAGCTGAGTTGTCTCTACTTTTGTGTGATGCAGGGGGTGCTTTTGTTTCCATGCCCACATTTACAAATAAATAAATAGCCTAAATGAGAGAGCTGGGCTATTGAGACAGGCTGGGGTGGCCTGAACAGTAACACACAGCACTGGGAATCTGGGCACCCAGCTATTTTTTCTCATCTGTAGTGATGAATTACTGTGTGGTTTAGATAAACCATAGCAGCAGCACATAGCTTCACTGCTGCGAAGTGGCAGGCAGTAAGTATACAAGCATTATAATGTCACATTAGTTAATACTCCTAAGTGTGATCTGTGTTCAATTCTTGACAGAGGAAATGTTTTAGCTGACTCCCACACTGCCTGCCGGACACCCCCAAAGTAAAGAGATTAATAGATGAAGCAACAGCAGAGAGTAAATGTAAGCCACAATTCTTAGAGCTAACTGGGATTTATAACTGCTTCTGCCTCCACACAGACCTACAGGGAAATCTGTGTGACACTACTCCCCCTGCCCCCCGCCATTTTAACAGGGTTTCAAACACTTTTCACTATTGTTATTTTGCCAGCATGTCTCAGCTCAGTATTATCAGTTTTCTGTTTAGAATATTACTAGATGTAATTTTAAAATTGCAAAGAAGCACACTGGTGTTAGCTAAATAAAGCACTTGGACCACATCAAAGCAAAAGTGTTTCAAACTGTGTAAAATAAATGCAATTATGAAACTATTCAATTTTCTTAAATCAGTCAGATGAATGTCACGCTGCACATCATGAATATCCAACCAATGGAGCTTAAAGCTGAAGACCATCTATGTCTTCAGACTGAGAAAAGTATCTCTAGGACCAACTTTCAGCTGATTTTGACCTGTGGCAGAGCACAGCCACTAATAACTGGACAAACGCCACTCAGCTCATGTAAACAGACATCATAACAGCTGAGACACATTATTACTCTAAGCTACATCTCGATCAGGTTTTATGACTGAGGGGTGTCACAAACTTTATCTGTCCCAAGCTGTCCTGAGGCTTCCAATACCGCAATGGTCACTTAAAAACTCATCACACTGCTAAGGCACGCGGTGAGGAGCAGCATTTCTAGTGAAAGGCCCGACTTGCTGGAGGATGCAGATTTGAAGGTGAGAAAGGCCCATCTAAAAAGTTCTACAGAATACAGCCAAGCAAATTTTTTGTCTTCAATTCCTGCTCCAGCTGGGTTTTTTTGTCTGAGTTGCAGCGACAATTTTGTGAACCTGTTCTTTGACATAGGATGGGATGTGACTGGCAGGAGTTCACAGGGTCTGGGAAGCTGTCCAGAGTTCAGGTATGCTTCCCAGTGCATCTCTACAGTTTCCAATTTTGCCTTTTTTTTTTTTTTTTAATTTTCTATTTGGGAATTTGCCTGGCTGTGGCTTCTAGCCACTGAAACTTCTTCAACTGCTAAAGACCGCACTGCTGCCAGCCTGAATCCACCCTCCCAGATGGGCACCGCTCTCATATTGCTCTTCTCCTGGACACACACACCCCCCCGCTAAGGTCAATGGTGCTGAGCAAGTTTGCAGAAGATCAGAGCGGGGCTGCGTGTGCCCGGCCAGCCCTAGGGCTCATGTTGTGGAAGGTCTCGCCGAGGAAACCAATACCCCCGGCTTCGTTCCACATTCCTCTGCCACGGCAGCAGGGCCAAGGACCGTGCGCTATTTCCCAGCTCCCCTCCTCTCCTTCCCCTCCGCTGGCCCCAAACACAACCCCTCCTCGCTGCCAGGTCTCCACGCTCCTCTCCAGGACTGTTGCACAGCAGTGGCACCGAGCACCCAGTGGATTAAGGAGGGAAAAACACCCCACCAACATTGCAACAGATGATAATAGTGGGGAAAAAAAGAAGAGATCACAAAGCTGCCTGTAATGCTGTGTGCTGGGTGACAGTGGCCAAGCCCTTTCTCCAGCAGGCAGCTATGCAACAGAAGCAGCCTTCCCCAGCACCCAGCAGAGGATGCAGAGTTAATAGTTAACCCTGCTGAGGACTGAATGCCTTGGTGAGACACCAACCAGGGATTTTTCAAAATGCAGCCAGAATCTAGCCTTAAAGTAGCTCGACAAGTGACTGCGCTCAGAGGATTTCACCTCTCCAAACTTTACGACTGGAAAAATACCATCTACATGTCATTTACATGCTTAAATATAGTATCTTCTATTGGGAGAAACAAACAAACTGACAATGTGATACCATGATACCTCGTTCGGACATGCTCTTTTATCTGCTGGAAAGTTATAAAACTCAGCTTAACAACAAAGCTAAAATAAGAGTGGTTGTCAGGCTCCGATGTTGTCTGTTAAACAGAATGAAAGAATATTCTTGGAAAAGGGCTCTCTCTTAGAAGACAAATTTTTCTTCTTTGGATCTTTTAAATTATTTATTTATCCTTTAAATTCCAAAATCTCAGAGCTTAATAGTTAAGCTCATATTCTTTCTTTTCATTTAAAGGAACAAATAAACACACTATAGAAAGCTAAAGCAATTCCTGCACTACCCAAAGCACAGAGTATCCTTCTGCTCCAAAACACAGGGAAAAGCTACTATCAGCTTTCATGTTGTTTATCATACATTTTTTTTTCTCTAACGCCAAAGAGGAAAAGGGAGATATCTTATACGGATGCCTATAATTAAACAGTAACATGTTAGAAAGCCAAAAATAATAATAAGCTCCACAGAGCATGAAGAGAGCGACACATTTTTTCCGCATGCAGCCCAGCTGCCGCCGGATGATAGCAGAAAAGTTAACAATTACACAAGACACTCAGATCAAACCTGCGATAGGAGAGAGTTACGTCATGCTCAGAGACTCACCGCTGGATGCAGGGATCAGGGTAGTACTGCAAGGTGGTGAAAGGTGCCGGTTCAAAATTCATTTCCTTCGAGGCCCTCTTGGGGTACAGACCAAAATAAAATAAATAAATAGATATAAAGCCAGCAGGCTAAAAGCAATAAGGTCAAGTGGTACACGAGGTACAACTTTAGAGATTTATTTTACACTTGCGAATGGGTGGGATCTCCCAGGGCCTTGGCCAATGGGATTCATCAAGTGACCTGAGCATCACCACCAGTCCCTCCTCACCAGCTGGGCATCTCCTGCACAGATATTTTCCCCTCCTCTCAACATCCTTAATAAACTTCGGTGTACGTCGGCCCCACTTGTTGTTGGGAGCTCATCTGGGCATCTCTGAACTTCTGATCTCGTCGGTCATTGGTTGCCTTCCCGCCTGACTTCACAGTTTAATTTTGGCAGCTCTTGCGATTTTGCAAACTGCTGTGGCTGCTGGTCATCCTTGTCTCCAGATGGCCGGAGTTTCCTCTGCTGGGTGCAGCACCCGTGCTGAATTTCATCGTACTTTAAAAGCTTTCCTTGTCAACGCTGTGGCTAATACCTGCATAAAGTTGCCTGGGGAAATTTTCAGTCTCTCTCATGCCACTGTTCAAACAGTCTGTTGTGGTCACAGTTTCAAAAGCTGAATGACAAAATATGGGGAAATTCCTTAATTAAAATTAACTCTGAACTTTTGCTCCTCTGCCGCCCCTTCCTGCCCTCCTCCCCCCAAGAAAACTATCAGATGTAATTGTTCATGTTTCCCCTCTGTATCTTTTGACCTTTTTTCCAAAGACAATTGAGATGATACAAAAATCTTTTGTCATTTTACTGTTCTGTAAATAACATACATTTTCCACTCAAAAAACAATAGTTTCAAATATCTTGAGGAGAAAAGTAAGAAAAAAATAAAATAGGAGTCATATATTTTTCAGGCCGCTAAAGCCTAAAGAAACAAAGAATGAAGTCTACCAAAACAAACTACCAAAGATGAAAAGCAGATTTGATTTTCCTGGAGGAAAATAAAAGCCAGGAAGGAAGACTTTAAATTCCCCTCTCTTTTTTTTAATTCACACAGAAAGTCATTCAGGAAAGCAACCTGGTTTGTTCCCCTGTTTTTCCCCCTCCGTGGCTCATTCAAATAGCACAGGCTGTAAACCTATCCTGGTTTTGTGGTTTTGGAGAATGAATGAAATATGAATCAGGAGCTAAATTAAAATGGATTCCAGCAGGAAAAAATAGCGTCCATGTATCTATGCACCAGTGGGATTGCATCTTCAGGCAGACATATATGTTTGTGTATACGAGGAGAGGGGAAGAGGCTGCCCTATAGCTCACCTACAGTGCATCTTTTGTGCTGGTGTCAGCACAAATGACAAGTACCCAAGCAAAAGTCAGGAGCCCTTGGAGACAGCAGTGATTGCCTCTTATTTTTCCCCTCTCTGTTTTCCTTGTAGGAAATTTTGGTTCGAAGAATGTCATGTGGAAACATTTTCTTTCTGCCTGTGCCAGGGTGGCAGGGGAGCTATTTCAGACTTGACATTCTCCACCCACACTGAGCCTGATAGTTCCTAACATCTGTGAATTGTGAATCCTGTAAACTCGTAGGGCTGATTTCTGGCCAAGTCTAAGCATCTTTCATTGCAATAAGCAGCAGTAGCCAAGGAAGAGAGGCTGGAAATGAAGGATGCATTTATTAACTGAAGTTGAGGGCTCCCTTGCTGCTGGACACTGCTTCCTCTGCCTGGCCTGTGGAGGAGCGGCAATACAAAACCCCTTTCTTAGGCTGAGCCCTGGAGTAAACACCAAACCTTATAGCCTGCATCACTGGGGAAGACGTGTGGAAATGTCCAAACCAGGCTCTGCTGGGGAAGGGAGAGGGGGAATCACACCAGGGCTTACGTATACACAATGCAGCCCAGGGAGCCTGGCTGCAGAGTGGCTGCATCCCCTTCTGCTGCTGAGGTCAGGGCTGTGCTTACCCCTGTGCAGCCACCTCTCCCGAGGCAGCAAATACCTCCAGGGAATGGGCAAGGAGGGCCAGGAGCCGGTGCAACCTTGTGGTCCACACTGCTAGCCTAGCTCTGTTCTAGGCTTTGAGCATCCACCCTTAACCAAAGACACAGCAGGCAAGTCCTCCCCCTGCACAAACCATTTGAGCAAGTGCTTGGGTTCATGCTCTCGTGCTCCAGGACTCAGTTTCAGTCCGCACCCAGGGGTGAGTATGGATAACCAGCCTGGATGGGGAGGTGCATGCAGGCACCAGGCTGTGCTGTGGGTACACTGCTGTGCTGCGAATACGCTGCTGAGACCTTGTGCTTGCTCCTAGAGACACACCAGAAGCTTGTTGGATTTCTTCTACCATGCCTGTGGTGGGACTAGCTTTTTACCTCTGCAGGCCTGGCTTCACGAAAGAGTGGCCATGCATTGTGTGCTCTCCCAACAGCCTGGAAGAATTTGTCTTTCCCGTTAGATTTCAGCCTAAAAAGAATAAACCTCATGCAAAAGAAATGCCATGTCAAAACAGCTGTTTTCATGAAATCCTGCTCTAACTACTTCTCCATGAGAGCTGGAGAAGAGTCTTTCCCAGCATGGCCTAGGTGCCAGGGCCAATGCATTGGGAGCACGGGAAGGTTGGACAATTCCCACCCCCAGACTCAGACCTTCCATTCTGGTTTTGGCCAGTCTCCTCACCTGGAACATGCCCAGATAATGCTGTGTGCCCAGACCACACATCCCAAGGGCTTTGTGAAGTACAACAGAAAGCTCCTGGAACTGACACTGCTGGGCTGCCTCTGCCTCCAAGGATGAACCTGACCCCTGGTTTTACACTACCTTAACTCTGCACAGCAGCGTACTCCTTGGTACCTCAGACACATTAAGTACAAGTCTGCTATAGCCCAAACTACCAAGCCTGTGATTCCTGCTTTTAGTGCTGAACACGTCTAGCAGCACCACAGTCAAGAAGAGGCAGTTAGTCTCCAGCTCTTAATTCACACCAAAAGAATAACTTCTGAAAAAAATGTAATTAATTTAAAAAAGAAACACCACATAATCGTAATGAGTAGTGAGTAGCTTGGAGCAGGGCTCTCCTCTCACTCACAAGGCACTGATGGGAGGGGGTGTTTAGCAAGGTCATTTCCATAAAAACTTCAAAAGGGGCCACCAACTACCCGAGGTCCTTACCAGCTCTCATGCCTGGGGCTGAGCAAATGCAAATGGCTCACAGTTTGGCTCATCTTGGCAGTACACACAGCACCTGGCTGCTTTTCCCAGAGAGATGGACATTTTCAGCCTCCCACAGAGATCTGGATGTGTTTTGAAGTATCTCAGAAGGTCCATTTTTATTTTTTCCAGCTGGAAGATGGAGCCATGGAAACCCACTGGTGACAGTGCACAAAAGCCACCTGCTAAAGACAGCAAGTCTCTTGCTTTCTCTCCCCAACCCCAGCTTCCTTCCTCACCCCTGCTCACAGCCAACATTTAGTTGTGGGTTGATTCACCATGAATTTAGGCAGAGATATCTACCATTGCAGTTAGACTACGTCAAACTCCTCTCAGCTGCAAGGCGCTCCTTTGCATAGCACAGTCCACAGTGGAAACACAAGCCACAGGGTGTGTGCATGTGTGTATTGCCAGTACCCCATGCATAGCTCAGAGGCTGGCAAGGCTCAGTGGTATTTGGCCAACCCCATTTGCACTGCCTTAAAAAAAAAAAAATCTTTTGGGAGATGGAGCCCGAGACACTCGAGAGCTGAAGATTTCAGAGGGGGTACACAAGGACTGGCAAACTTCATCTCAACAGCCTAGGAGCACAAGCAAGGGGGAGCTTCTCAGACTAGCAGACCTCAAAGGTAGTTAACTCAAGAGGAAAAGGGCCTGTGATAGTCTCAGTGTTCACTCTTCCTAGGAGGTTTCCTTGCTGGGAATGAGGGTGATGCTAATCTAATGGCAGCAGGCACGTGTCCTGCAGAAGCAGGGCGGAAGCCAGGGTGTCAGGGATCTGTCTGGCTAGCGGATTTACAGCCGAGCCTCTAGTGCTTGCGGTAAGCAGGCAGCACAGGGATATGCGGAGGAAGCATGTGTGTAGGTGGGCAAGAATGCAGGGCATCGCTCTGCCGCTGCTGCTTTCACGTCTGGGAGAGAAAAAACAGCCAGAGAAACAGCTGTGGACTACTCTCCCGTTACCCCTCCGTGCACCCTCTCTACGGCTTTGATTTAAGCTGTCATTGAAATGACCACAAGATCATGTTTTAGCGGAGGCAAACATTTATAGCCTCGGGAGGAGACTGTTGGGGATTTATAATGGTCTCCCCACCACCACCCAAACTCAGTGCAAGGATGCCTGTGTGCTAGCCCCAGTCCTGAAAGGGAGAGACAGTTTCCTGACCTCCTTGTGGCTCCAGTCTTAATCGATGGGTCTGAGGACCTCTGAATGGCTTGGAGCTAAGGAAGACAGGGAAGAGAAGATGCCAGCTTTGCTCTGAGCCACTGTTGCAACTACTGGTTTCAGGATTTGTCTGGAATCAGCCCCACCCTGTACACCAGGGGATGAAACATTTTATTTGCAGGTTGGGGTTTCCAGGGGAGTGGCTGTGGTCGTTTTGTTTTTTCTTAAGTTAAAATTAATTTCTTTTAAGAGTAAGAAATCTGTAGGATATCAGGGAAATTTTTGTTAAAAAAAATTGGAGAGAGGGAAATAATTCCTTCCCACCAGCAATAAAATGTCTTTAGCTTGGCTATCTGAGGGAACAGGAATACACAATGTCAGTGTCTGTTTTGAGCACATTTTCCAATTTCAACTAAATATTACAGATGTTTAAAGGTCTCAAAGATATTAAGGTTTTAGGATTTTCATGAACAGAAGCAAGCAGAGGAAAGACAACTTTTCAGTAACTCCAGTGAAAGGAAAGAGGCAACAGGAATATGACCCTCACAGACTTTGCAGGATCTACCCAAATGCTGCAACTGTGGGAAAAGCTTCCGTAACAATTCACATTCTGCCTCCAGCCAACAGGGTTCTCTATGCCACTGCTCCAGAAGTGGCAGATTTCTGGCTTTTGGCTCATACAAGCTGTCCCGTCCCCACCCCCCCGAGAGACAAGGGACAGGGAGAACAGCAAACTTTAAAAAAATAAATTAATAAACAAAAATACTGCAATTCTACACACAATCTTCCTCATTCTGGCAGTACCTTCTCTTCTTTTTCTTCCTAGTGCAAACATAAACCAGTAACCCCAGCCCCCCCATGCTGGCACTGCCCTGCACAGGGAGCCCAGAGCTGCTGGTGGGGGACATGGGGGGCCGAGCCCAGGCAGCACCTCCAGGACAGCACTGAGTAGATGCAGCTGCAGCATCTGTGATCCAAGGCGTGATCGGTCACTGATGGCCAAGTCTGGGCCCAGGACTGGTGACAACTCAGTGAGTGAGCAGTCCAGCACAACCCCAGGCACATCCAAAATGAAGCTGACAAAGGTGTCTTAATGTACCACTCCACACATCCTCCTCCTCCTGATAAATCTGAACATAAGTGCTAACAGCTGTGGACTTTAAAATACACAGCAGCTTGAAGCTGCTGTCTGCATGTGATACCATGCACCTGGAGCTGTGCACTAACCTCATGTTGGCCATGAACTGTTAAGTAGAGCTAAAACATAGCAAAGTAGATGGCACTTCTACAGCCCTGCTCAGCAGGGCAAGGTAAACTACTTTCAGAACTGTCTGGTTGCCTTTGTGTCTCCTTTGTCACATCTGTAGTGTGAGAGCATCATCCACTCACAGTAAAGGACAGTATAGAATCAATCATAAAACAGTTTGGGTTGAAAGGGACCTTTAAATATCACCCACCCCCATTGCAATGAGCAGGGACATATTC
>VZTL01066372.1:2052-19045 GCA_013400535.1 Scopus umbretta | reverse complement strand
ATATTCAGCTGGCTGTCAGCCAAATACAAAATGTAACTTCAAAATCGTCACCCATAATTCTGTCTTCCTTCTCTTCTTTTTTTCCTTTTTTTTTCCTTTTTTTCAGTGGTGTTGGTGAAACCCAGAATGTCTGATTATTACCATCTAACACAAATACCATAAAAGTTCATGAAAAACTGCTTCGTTTTAGAGGACCCAGGTTTTCCAGATTATTTCCTGGTAAGTACTGGTCAGAGCCAGGATTGATGACCTTTTGTAGTAATGCAGTGTGTATTCAGCCCAGAATGCCCAAGAAGAAATTTCTCCTATTTCAGAAAACCAAGCATGGCAGCCATTCTTATGTCTCTATTTGCAGGTGCATTACAAAGTTTTCAAATGTTATCACGGTTTATGAAGTTATCAATCAAATTAATACAGACGGTGAAAAAATTATCACTCCTTGATGAAATTTTCGTCCAGAACTGAAATCTTGAAACCCACAGAAAATATTCCAGTGGCTAGTGTGAGAGGGTGATATGACAACTCAACAGTGGGAAAATATGAAAAAATCTGCCTCTCACACAGGTCTTGTTCAGGTCCCTGGCAACTAGATTCTGGGTGAGGTACACATACACTTTTTACATTTTTAAAAAATATTGTAGTAGCTTTGAGAACCATCTAATTCACTGTTGAATTCTCCTAGATCTAAGCAAGAAAATAAATTTCAATTAATAATTCATGTATCATTTTCAAATAGTATGTTCTGTAGTCTAAATAAAGGCCGTAGATCCCACTATACTTGTATTATAGTCAGTCTGGTGTATCCACTGTGGTTGTATTTAGTATATTTGGAGATCAGTCTGTAGAGAAGCTAAGAAAACTCAGAAAGCTTAAAAAGTGAGGCAGCATTCAGATCATGCATCTCTGATTGTTTATATTGTAGGCTGAGAAGAGTAATTAAGATTGAGCCCTATGTGAGTAATGTGTGTTGATTACTGTTAGCTGACCAGTGAGATGTGAAGGACAACCTAGAAGTTGGCAGCTGTGATTAAAACTGATAAGTTTGATTCCTGCAAAGAATGAAAACAGACTAGTTTGCTGTCTTCAGACAGATTTGTACTGAAACTGATGTACAAGCATATGGGTTTGTTTGAATAAATAAATCGAAAGCATGGTAACCATAATTATGGTTCAGTTATTCCTTGATTGACTGTAAACATCCTTCACACATACACACACTCTCACATTGAGTATTGTTTCTGCTTCTTTCCTAAACTATTGATGGCATTTCTGAATGTGCTTTTACTAAAATCATAACTTTGAGGAAATTATAAATAGTCATGCTTTTGTTTCTTGTCAGAAAACAAGGGGGTGAGAGAATTGACTGTTTTGGAGCTTTTTTAAAAATAAAAATACTATTTTTCATAGATTATCCATGTTTTTAGGGCTGAAAACAGTCACAGAAAGATATTTTATCCACAACAAAGATGCAGTCAATGAAAAATAGAATCTCCCATTTTTTCTGCTGGTGTTTATGACGTGAGAAAATATGAGATTATGATTTAAGTAAGGACTATCTCTAGTTGCTTTCTTTCATGCATGTATTGAAATAAATAAGGGAAAAAAACTGGGGGAAACAAGTATATGCAGATATTACTGTAGACTTTGTAGACAAATATGAAGAATGATGGGAAAACTAGCTTAGGAGATTTACAATACTTAGTGGTCACTGTAAAGGAGGTGAAATGGTCATACTATATGATGGATTCAGAAATTTAGATCATTTCCATGTTTTTGGGGTATATGGATGGGAGATATATAATTATAAAAGCTAATTAATTTATTCATAAATAAAAATGACTGGACACTGCTATGGTCTAATGAAGAACAACCTAGAAGAATCTTATCTGTAGTAAAATTAACAGTTCTAAATAATTCAGAAGAATAGAAAACCAAAAGCAAAGCCAAATATATATTTTCTATTATACTTTTAGTAATGAACAGCACTTACTTCAGTTAATTTATTTTCCTTGGCTAAGCTGAATTAAATTGCACTTTAAGAATGGCAAGCAATATATGCTTGTTTTCTACTTTTAAAAAACAGTTCATTTGACTTGCGTTTTAAAAAAGAAATGTCATTTTCCAGATACTAAGCTCCCAAATTTGACATTCAATAACCAAATCTCTCCAAGTTCAAAGAAAAAATGGAGAAATACTGTGCGATGTAAGTGCTTATTACTACCAAAATAAGACCTACCCCCACACTTAAAAATATTGTGCATTTTGTAGATGAAAGCATAGTAGCAAAGAAGAGGCAGCTGATCATTTTTTGTCTGCTTTGAGGTGATGATTACATTCAATGATGACTCAACAATAATTGTGTAAACTAACAAGTGGAGAAAGTGAAGCTTGAAAGCTATGTCCAGATCATTAACACAATGACAAATTCATCATAAATCATACAAACAGCCAACTAGGGAGCAGAAAATATCATGAGTCTAAGCATTTCTGAATTTCTTATTGCAAGGAACCACTTTTGATGAAAAAGATAAGTCACATTCTTTCACTTTTACCTTTTCCTAGGGAATATCAGAAGGCAGTAACATAACAGAGAACAAATTCCAGGATGCTTTAAGGCCTTATTGTTTATTGTCTACCTTGGGATCAGATTATTAGGTTATACAAATGTCCCTGATTTACAGGTGTTCAAGCACTGATAACAGGAAATGTAAATAATATGTTTGGTAAAGATTTATCTTCTAGAATGAATTGAGATTAAGAAGTCATAGGATTTAAAACTAATTTATAAGTGCTTAATTTTCAAAGAGTAAATATTAATCATATAACACACTCAAAGTAGATATCTATAGCTCTGGGCAATTAAAGAATATGTCCCTTTCTACATTTGAACTACTGGTGACATGTTTATCGCAGTATGTCTGAGTACATCTACATCACTCTTTATCTCAATCTTTTCTATGGTAACTACCACCAAAGAGGAAGAAAGTTTGAAATATACTTGTGATTTTCTATTTCAAAAGAATCCTCAGACTCTGAATATTTTCTGTTATTCCTAGGAAACATGTAAAATTCCTATGTTTGATCTTTTACACTGGATTAGAATGCAGGAACTATTCTTAGACAGATACTCTTTTCCTTGTTGTAAACTATTTTGTATCCTGTATCTTTTTTGCTTCATAATAGGACAGAAAGAAACATTTTCAAATATTGCTAATTGATTTTGGAGTAAAAGCTTCATTTTCTATTAAAAAAAATAAATTAGAAAATGTGTCACTTCAATGGTTTCAAAAGAGCAAGGAAGTCATTTTCAAACCAAACCATCAACTTCCTGCTTTTAGTTTTTTTCCCTTTCTTCTTCATTTATTTTTTTTTTTTGGGGGTGTGGGGTTGTTTGTGTGTAATTTTTTTTTTTTTTTACTTTATGCATTCGATTCTCTATTCCTTTAATTTTTTTCTTCTGGGTTACCTTCTGCAGAACATCTCTTGTTTCATACTATCTTCTCCTACTAACAACAAAAACAAAAGAATAACACTAACAGCTATATCATCTGGCCGCAAATGTGATATTCAGGACTTCATTTCTAAATTAATTTATTTTCTTTTGTGCATTGGGCCAATTAATAGGTCAAGGCAAATGGTTCTGCTATTAAATCTTTTTCTCCTGAGGTCTGTCAGATATCTGACTACACTGAACCCTACTACTTATGGTTTCTTGATTTTTAATTAATATTTGTATTAATTACTTGTAAAAATGTAAGGAATAAATAGAGCTGAATCTCACTTGATCTGGACAAAAACAAGCTTTTAATTTTTGCATGAAGTGGAAATTACAAATTTTACTTGCCTAGGGTAACAACCTTTAATTCATAAGAACACAAGCATTTTTTTTTCTACTCTAAGTCCACGTTTCTGAGACTGTAGTCAGAATGGTCATTCAATTAAATTTTTTGAGTAAAACATTGTAACACATCATGATTTCAAAGAGTAATACTTGGTCAGATATGCCTTATTTGAGTCAGGTGGTCATGATTTCTTAAAATTAAATAGTACTTGTTCCATATATCATTAACATATATATTTTAGACTGCTAAGTCAGGCTGATATACTATTGATGAGTAAAGAAAAATATTTTTCTCACAATTAAGGTATTATTGAAGTTACTGCTAAACTACATTACCCAAGATATTTTTATTTTATCTGTTCTGTCAGAAGAGGGTTTTTTTTTTTTTCATAATTTCACACTCCTCTCACTAAAATATAGTTCCAGAATAAGGATATTTCTGCATTAAAAAAAAAAAAGATTATCTATTTCCTTTTGTTTAATATAAAAATATGCACTAATATGGTTTCACTTTAATAAGCAAGATATTAAGTGCTTACTGTAGTTATAAAATTGTTCGCCTATAAAATCAGTTACTGAAGACTATATAAAATGGAAATCGTAATATGGTATGTTTGTTATCAATCCAGCAATTTATTTTCCTGCTGTGCTGAATTCTAGATATGGTATCATTGATTAACCTGATTAAAATACTGATTATACATCAATATAATAAAAGGCCAAATTCATTATAAGCTAATAATCTAACATAAAATATTAAATTTCATTATAATATTGATCAGAACATCCTTTATGTTATTTAAAGAAGTCTGCTCTTCCTCAGAATAAAAAGTTAGAGGAGATAACACAGCTGGATGTTCTTTTACAGGCATAGTTCTTCTTTTGACTTAGGAATATATTAAAGTTTCTGTGTTATAACAGTAAGTTTCCCATAAATGTTAGCTTTCTGTATGCCTCCCATATTTTCATTCAAAATATACTGTATGAAAATTGCAGATAACATGGTCAGATAATTACTTACAGAGACATTGGTGACATTCTGAATTACAGATTTCTGTGGATAAAATGCATCCAGGGTAAATAGAAAAATAGAAAAACATTACATGGCAGGTCTAGCATGGTGAATTAGAGTTTCACTTTGTCAGCTGTAGACATAGAATGAGATGAACTTTATTTGGTTTTAATCCTAGTTTTCATATTAGATATGCTATAAAAGCTTTAAAAATTGTAAGATTTTGTAGCTATCTAAAAGGTCAGATTAAATCAAAAGACATGTGTTGTTCAGTATCCTCTTTCTGTCAGTAGTAGATATGTAGAAAAAGAAAGTGGACATCTCTAACGGGAGCTGACTTCATTAATATCCACTGGTTTTAAGCTATTAGAGAGTTAAAGACTTCCAAAGCCAGAGTCATATCCAAACTACTTCACTTGCTAGTCACCATCTTCCATAACATTTGAAATCTGTTTATATGTTTTTCCTTCTTCATCCATCCTTCAGAAATATTTCCTGTTTTGACATTGCCTGAAAAAGTCCTCCTTTTTTTAGCCTTAAAATTGTCTTGTAATAATTTCTCTGTGTGGCCCTCACAATATTTAAGTTGTGGGGTTATCATTAATTTATGCAGCATTATGCCTCTTTTATTTATTCTGAGTATCTTTCCTCAAGTAACAAACATTGTCTCATACTTCACCTGTATAGAGAGACGATTTAAAAAAAGAAATCTAAGTAGAATTCTTCCAGAAAAAGAAGTTATTGGTATTTAAACTCTGTTATTGTTTGTTTTGTGCATCATTTACTTTTTTATATAAATTTGCTTTAAACAATATCTTATTTAGTATGTCATTTTATAATCTGATTACTCAATATCATGAGACCCTGACAAAGTTTTTCACTTTATAGTACTAGTTTTTTTATTCCACTTTCAATAATTCTGTAACATCGGAAAGCATTGTTGTCTCATTATTTAAATCCATTCCCAGAACATTTGTGACTGTACTGTGCTGTTGTCATATCTGTGATCCTTACTGATAACCTAGATTTACTTTGAAAACTGACCTTTTTTGCTATCTCTTCTTTGCTATCTTAAACCAGTTAGTAATCCAGGGAAAGATTTTCTCATGTCCAGTTACAGCTTAGCTCCCATGATAAGACTTTTATGAAGTTTTTCTAAATCCAAAAGCATTACATCTGCATATATAGCTCTTTTGAAGTATACTGGAAAATTAATGACATATGATTTCTCTCCAGAAAGCCTTGTTGCCTCTACCCCTATGCAAAATACTTGTCTGTGTCTGCTGATTGCCTCACTTACTGGTTTTGTCAATTGCTCAGAATGCGGCCCATTAACTATGTTTTTTGCCTTTCTTAGTAAAGGGTCACAGGCTCTGCACTGACCTGATAGGACAGGTCCTTGAAAGGAGCTGGGCTGAGCTTGTTTTGGTGCCTGCCTGTCCTGGTTTCAGTTGTTTACACTTTTCAGCTTCCCATGGTCTGCCAGGTGCACAAGAATCTGGGAGGGAATGCAGGCAGGACAGCTGATCCCAATTAGCCATCAGGGCTATTCCATACCACCTGATGTCAAGCTCAGTATATAAACTGGGGGAGTTGGCCAGGGGAGGGAGTGATTGCTGCTTGGGGTCAGGCTGGGCATTGGGTGGTGAGCAATTGTATTGTGTATCACTTGTTTTGTATATTCTGTTGTTATTTTCTCTTTCTCTGCTGTCCTATTAAACTGTCTTTATCTCAACCCACGGGTTTTAGGGTTTGGTTGTTGTTTTTTTTTTCCCCCTGATTCTCTTCCCCATTCCATTNAGCCTGTTCACAGAAATAGCTCTGCTTCACAGTAAGCAGCTAAGCAATTCTGTATTTCAGTTTGCCTGAAATTTGATAAATGATACAGTATTAGAACAGATCTTGATCCTTCAGATACTTTTCTTCTAGGCTAAATAATTGAAAATATAATTATGGAGTCAGTGTTCAGATGACTTTAATCTTTCACAATAGTCCTATAGGAAGTGATAGGGTTTCAAAATTACATATCAAGGTGCAGCATAAGTCAGAAAATGAAAAAAAAGAAGTCTGCAGAGATGCAAAAGTTGCCATTATACCTTGGTCAGACTTATTCTACACCTCAGTGCCTTCCACTGCTCTTCTGAAGCATGTGTTTTCAAACACATTTCTTCTAAGACTGCTTTTAGAATGAAAGGATCTTGTAGGGGAAAAAAAAAAAGAAATACAAAAACAGATTATGAGGAGAGGTGGCACAGTGGTAGGAACTAATTAATATGATCTGTTCATAGCGTAGTACTTTAGGAACAACATATATAGACAGTTTCAGTGGAAGCTATGGAAATCCTGAGGTAGGTAGATGGATGGAGGGATGAATGCAAACCCTTTGTCCAGAGACAGTACATATATCATTCTTAGTGAGTATTTATTGTTTTATAAACTTAAGCAAGGAAAAAGACTAAAGTATGTTTAACTTCAAGGAGATGAGTAATCCCACTGAAATCAATAGGATCAATCCTATGTCTGAAGTTCAGTGTGTGTTTCCTTCATAGTATAGGGATCAAAAAAGTAATTCCTAACCTCATTTTTGTTACCCTTTTGAGTGAAATGCTTCTCTTACTGTATGACTATTTATTTATTTAAACTTGGCTAATTGTGCTGGAACATCAGAGTTACATTTGTTGCTAAATCAAACAGGTTTTTTCTCTTTAAAAAAACACATTTTGTAGCTGAAGGCTTAAAAATATAGTAAGAGCTCTAACACTGATTAGATACAAGCAAAGAGTGTTTGACAAATAGCTGCAACATTATCAGAGCTTAGCAGTTTATTAAACAGAGATGCAAGGCTGATGTCCAGAGAACTTTTAAAGTCAAAAGTAATGCAAACATGGATCTATTATTAGATTGTTATTATCTATTCTGATTCATAGACATCTGTGGGTTTTCAGTGAGGTTTGTTTGTTTATTTTAAATTATTATTTTATATATTTTTAAAAAAATATTAACAAATAAACACAGTTCTGTGTACTCTTCATTTCCCAAGTTCACATCAATAAGCTGTTTCTAAAGAAGGGACAAACACCTATTAACAGATGGAGGTGAAAGGTCCAATACCGCACCCTTTTCACCTCAGCTTTCTGTGATTCTTCCATACGCTGCTCTCCATTATCCCCATTACTGTGATTATTGCACCCAAGCTGCAGCTCTGAGGACAGACTCATTGCAATATCCTGGTGGTATGAATGGTAGTATTCCTACTCCATTCACTTCACAACAGAACAACAAAGCAAATTGCTAGTTACAAGGGCAAACTGTCATTTGTCAACATTTAAAGAGTCTCTTTTATATGGTGCATAGTTGTGTGTTAGAAGACATTTTGAACAGCACTTCAATCTATGGAGCAAAGCTGTTTTAAAGACCAGTATAATTCACAACACTTGCAAGTTACCAAAAGTTTTGCCATCTGTTGTTTTATATATGTTTGTCTATAAAGATTGCACAAATATCATGTTTATTAATTAGTAGCTGTACATGCACAAAGATTGCTATTTAACTCATAAAGAAGAAAATAAAGTTTAAATCAGTGGAGTTAAGTATATCAATCAGGCTGTATTATCACTATATCAGGATTTTGCTAATGCTCATGACACACTTCTATGTATTCGCTATGCCACTAATAAGCAATAGAGACTAAATGGCAGCTGAGTAGCCTGTTGAGAACAATTAATTCAAAGCAGATGGCACTACAAATACAACTCTTAAAGGCTCTTTTCTTCTTTGGGATTTTTGCCTGCCTTGTTGATTTTGCCCTCTGGGTGAATCAAGGTCTTTATTGATAGATTTAAGGTCTCCCTGATATTTGATTGAGTAAACTTCATACAGAGATTGTATTAAATTTTAATATGTCAGAACTGATCAGCAGTTTCTATTGGATGTTTTCTCACCATGTATAGCATTTAGTATCATATAAAATGACTGATAGCTCAGCAACTACAAATCCTGAGTAAACAGCACAACCACAAAGACGTGAACTAATAACCACTTTGAAACATTAACCCTAAGGATCAATAGTGTCATCTCCAAACAGGATGGTTAATTTTCAAAGCCATCAAGAAATTTGGGAAGTAATTTCACTGAGCTGTATATAGAATACATTAATATATTTTTTAAGTACTTGAAACATCTAAACGCTGATCTTTCAAGAAGCACTGTGCATTATTGGAGGCTGATAGATTTCATTGAGGTATTGCATATGTGTGGACATCTTCCATCAAGATTTCAATGCAAATTTGAGGCCTTGTGTGTGCATAAAGTTACCAGTGAGGCATCCCTCACATTCTAACTGAGGTTTGAGAGACAAATCAGTGTCAAAGTTGTGTGTATCAGGTAAGTTCTACACTGAAAGGAACACAATTATCCCCAAGTTTGCAGTTTTAATTCAGCTATCTATTCCAGTGTTACATTAAGCAAGGATTTCTGCTGCCCCTTTAGAGAGTGCTCAAAGCAGATTTCATCAGGGCTATACATATGGACTCTTTAAGTATCCATATGCATGCAGAGTATTTTAGAGGTAGAGAGTGGCTGAAAGGAAGATTTGCAAAGTTATAAAGTACAGTCCTAGGACTGAAAATCTAACCTTTTGTAAGCAACAAATATTCTTTCTGGTTTATAATAAACATTTCTTCTAAATAAAAGAAATATCTATCTATACAGAAGTCTGCTTTTATAGAAGCTTGAAATACAGTTTATTGTATNATTAAGCTAAAACCAGGACAATGTTTTACAAAAAGAGGAAAAACTTGAAGAAAGCTGCTGACATTGCTCTGAAAAAACAGCAAATAGAACACAATGCTGTATAAAAATTGAATAACTGAAACAACTTTAATGTTGCTTCATTGAAAGAGTTGCTTTGGTTTTTTTCTGGTCATTTTACTGTAGTTTTCTGTGCCCTTCAGAATCTGAATGACTAAAATTTCAGAGCTTTGTAGCTATTCCCTTTGGGTTGGCATCAGCCATACTGATCACCACCTAATCTTAATTAAACCAATTTTGAAGTAGTTGCATGCAACTCACTAGCTAACTTCTGATAAATACTAGTTTGAATGTTTTGCATGGTAGCTTGTCAAATGCTTAATCAGATATGTCAGAGTGTAACTTTACATAAGTGCAAAATTTCAAGGTATTACCTCTTTTTTAAACTTATCATCAGCCATAATGAAAATATAAACATGTTAATAAAAAGGCACAGCATATTTTCAGGTGAAAGGCAGGAAATTAAAATCATAAATAAAATAATCTTCTGAGCCATATATATATCTGGTAGAGCCATGCTGCACTAGGATCCTTAATGGTGTTTTGTTCTCCAGATGTCATATCTGTCTCAGTCTTAGCACTATTTTGCCATGTAAGTTTTGACTCTGTTGCAGAAAACAGGAAGCTATCATGTCCCAATGATAGTAGTTTTGCTGTGACATTTTTTAGCTTTATAATCCATATTATCAACAAAATTTATGGTGTAGACTTCATTTTTGTCTTTATTATTTAAGCTATAGCAACTTTGTAAACATAATAATACAAATTTGAAAATACTAATTCCTAATTGCTAATTGCAAGAGACAAAATATTGTATGCAGAACAGGGGAAAATAGTAGTAGATCAAGCTAACTTTAGGTTCTGCATGTCTTATTTGCTCACTGATACAAATGTAAAGAAAAAACCTTCATTTCTGACTTTTGACTCCCATTAATGTTAGATGTGTTTGTACAGTTATTGTCTCTTCCTGGGATAGAACAGTTGTTACGAATCTTACACTTAGATTTTGTTCATGGACAGGGGCAGAACTAGTTTGTTTAATAGGTGAACAAGGCTTTAATTCTGCAGATTTTGATCAGTCTCAGATAAAACGTGACACCTTTTCACGCACCCTTTCACTGGGCTTCACCCATGCTGTTGTTAAATGTATGGGCATGAATCAGCATTTGGGGATTTGGGACTAGAAAGATCTTTGGAGATAAAACAGTAAAATAAAGTCTCCAGCTGTTGCTTACTTTTAAAGAAGGCAGAGTCATTATCAATCATCAAGCTACATTAGAAGAAACATTCCCTTCTCATTTGCTTTTACCCAGTGTTTATTCCAAATGCAAAGGCCAAATTTGGGGTACAGAATGTCCTGGTTTTCTGTTTCACATCACCTGTGATTTCAGTAATTTTGATTTTATGTGTGAAATTTGGAAATATTAATTTGTTGATATGAAGACATTGATTGATCAAAAGCTGACAAAACTCTTCAAATATTATAGAAATAACAATAATTATCATACAAATATAACAAAGATTTTGTTTCAAAAGTCCTCAAGTAGGCATAGTAATACCCCTAAATGTAGTGCCTGGTGATCCTGATCCCAGAAAATCCAGTCCTCAGTAAGCCCCACGGTTTCTCCACCTTCTGAAGTAAGTTAAGGATGATCAGCTATACTTTTATCATCCATATTTGGAAGCAGTTTCCAATTAAAGTATGTCTTGTTTTGCTCAGTAAGCTTTATCCGTACCTACCATGACAAGAAAGTATTATCTGCCAGGTTATTTAGAAAGAATTAAGACAGAAGCTGTTTAAAAAATAGAATTCCCAAGTCAAAAAATAGGAATGGAAAAATTGAAAAAGTGACTTACACTCTTCAAGATAGGAATTTTTCTCTACAATGTACTTTTCTAGTGATTTATGTTGCCTAATAGGAAACTTTCCACAATCTAATGACTAATACAACATATTACAGAAGCTTGGGGCTCTTTCCCCACCCCTGACATTCAATACATTTCTGTCTGTTTTGTTCATGTCTACTGTGTTCAGTGATGTTCCCTGGACTATCCTAAATAACAAGTGGTCATTAATTGAAGGGTTCATTAAGGCATACCAGCAGGATAATAAATTTATGAGATGAGCAAATATGAGCACATTAGAAAAGATAAGTTTTCCTACACTGAAATAATCTCTTTTAAATAAAGCTATTGAATTTTTACCCTTTGGCTATCTAAAGTCTAATTCTGATCTACAATGAAAGATGGTATTTTGTTCTGATGGTTGATTACTTTCCACAGAAAGTACTTACTACGACCAAATAGACCAATTTTGTTATTCTTAGAGAAAAATGCTTTTTATTTTTAAAAAGTTGTGATGATTTCTAAACATTTATAGTGAAAAATGACCATTGCTTGCATAGGTCTTGTAGAGATAAGTGGCCATAAATGTGCCAATAAACTTTTATACATCTTTTAAAATGAACACTTAAAAAAAAAATCTTCAGCAATACATTAGAAACCAGCTGCAAAGAAGAATGGGTCACTTTTCTATCAGGGGTTTTAAGGCTTTGAAATTAATTTTTGTTGATAAAACACATAAAAAAGTTAAACTCTCATTTAAAAAAAATTAGCTAAACAGAAATTGTTATTAATATTTACTTGGTCCAAAAATCTCAGTCATATATATGTATGTAATCCAGAGTTTCAAGTAAACATATACATGTTGTCGCATAATTTTCACAGAACAGAGGAGTAACTTGGCTTCACAAAACATCTGGTGGATGTTTTTGTTCTGTTGATGTCTTTGTATGTGGGACACCCACGTGAGCACTTGGCTGCTACCTGACTTTGGAGGAGTAGCTTCCTATCTCTAGGAGTCTCTTTTGCATCCTTTCTTTGATGATCCTGTCTAAACTGTAAAATCTGCAGTAAATACTTTTTCTAACATAACAGTTCAGCCTCTTCTTTTGGCTCCTGTTTAAAACAAAAGCATCTCCTATTGCATTCAATGAAGAATGCAACCCTTGGCAGAAAGTAGTAGGTGTGCATGTCTACCAGATCAGTTTATTGATCCTAGAGGGTAATAAATAGCTCTGACAGAGTTGCAGGTTATAGTAGTTAACCACTTAAATACAGTTCTCTGTGCAAAGCTATCAGTAACAGTGCTAAGAAGTGGTCTTTGAATATCTAAATTTCTTGGGAATACTAAGTGGGGATAGAGCATGTAGCTTACAGATATTTCTTAGGGGGAGAAAAAGGTCAGATGATGCCTTTTACTCATTTTTTGCACTTCAATTTTGCATATATTTGTTATAACAGAATGGAGTAAAATTTATTATTTTCATGATGCTTAGGGAAATAAAAGTGATATAATTTCAGCACTGTTCTTGAATTTTCCTTACTAAGATAGGAGATATCAATCATACTACCACTGTATCAAAAGAAATTATCCAGATATAATTCTTCTAGGTGGACCTAGTGTATCCCACTTCTTATAATAATAAAAAATTGAGTGACATTACAAAAATATATCTGATTATATGATAATAAAAATAATCTCCAGACTAAGCTATTTTTCATTCCTGAAGATTTTTGAAACAGATCTATGAAGACTAAGATTCAGTATCTGCATTTTTTGTGTGGTTTTGTATGTATGTGTGTTTCTACATGAATGTATAATGTATATACTTCTTATTAAATCAATATATTTACTAATTTAATACATATATTATAATTCTTATATTTATATTTTATGTATTTTACATTTTTTAAATACAAATAGAAATCTAAACCCACATAAAACACTCAAATAATTCACACTAAATTTTCACCAGTCTTCAGCTTCAGAACATTTTTCAATATACTAATTTCCTTTAGAGCTCCTGTTGCTATTTAAAACAGAGTTCATTGATTCATTACTTTTGAGGAAGCTATTCCTTCAGCTTTCAAGATACTGAAGACCTTACATTGCAATTCAGCTTTGGAAGTTTTAAAGTACTTTATCAATTAAAACAAAAATGGAACCTTTGTTAAGCGTTCAAAATGCACTTTGCCAGTTCTTCAGTTTTTACATATCTTGATTACATAGCAAATATAACACTTTATTAATATTATTTATTATTAATTTTAAAAAAATAAGTATTTACTTATTCTACCACCAATCCTTGTCTAGATGACATCAAAGCATTACAGTCCTGACTAGATGATACAGCATATAATTTTGTCAACTTGTGTACTATTCTTTTAAATTTTCCATTGATTCCACAGTCTATAGACAAATAAAAGATAATTTTTCTGCTTGTGTACACACATAATTTTTGTAGCACGGGTCACTCTTTAAAATTCTTGACATAGATCTCATTTAGATTATTGTATTCTGGTCAGATATCTGCTAATCCTGGCTAAGCAAATGACATATTTGAACTATCTCAAAACAGTTCCTAAAACAAGGTTGGATATTTGACTAAAGTGATATGTCTTACTGAATCATCACTTCTGAAAGTATTTCTGGATTCAGACTAAACTAGCTGACCACTTTACAAAATGCAAGAGGTTTCTGTCTCAAATTGAGGGATATTATTATATCCTACTCTATCAGTTATTTTGCCCCTTGGTTATGGGTGAATTTTCCATAGTAGTACTCAAACTCAATTTGTGAATTACCTTCAAATGCCAATTAAATTACTCTCATAAAACAGGAATTACATATCATAATAACAAATCATTACTATTTTTAAATCTTCATATGCTTATCTTCAATGACTTCTGTAATGTATATTTCTCATTCTATTTAGCTTGTCTTGAGAAAATTAAAGTTATTAGCTGAATTCTATAAATATTAAATTACAAATGACATTAAGTGAAGTCCATAATAACAGCAAAATATTTGAGGGAGAGAATGGAGAAGATTAAATACAGATACAAGATTATATTTAATCTTAAAGAGTAAGAGCACTAACCATTTTGAAAGAGATGATCTTTAAGAATAGCAAGGTGACACCTTAGTTCTGAAGCCTGTGAGCTTTTGTTAGGGACTTGCTGAAACAATAGTCCAAGGTAGTTGCTACTGTTTCAGTGTTAAAAAAAAAAAAAAGAAATAGATTCAAGTGCTAAACCAGAATGCTTGTAAAACTTGATGTTGTATGGTAATTATTTAGATTTTAGGCAAATACAGAAGACATCATACAGTTTTTACAAGCAGATGGAGATATAATAATAACTTAGTCTACAAGACATAAGAGACAGCTTGCTGGAATATATCCACTGCTGAATCGTCATCAAACATTCTTGAAGTGCAGAAATAGGATTTGTCAAGGAATTATCAGACTAGAGTAGCAATAACTCTGTATGTTGTCTGCATAACAGTGATATTTAAAGCCATTTTAGGTATTAATGTCAATCAGTGTAACCACAGATATAAAGAAAGAATCTTGGAATTAGAATTGAGGTGGATGTTAGGAGGAATTCACACAAATCCTGTTAGTCATAATAAGCATGATTTGTGTGCTTATCTCCTGTGCTTTATATACCAGGCTAATTTGTTTTGTAGTACATAGAGATTTGTAGAGTGGAGACATGGAAACAGTTTCAGAATTAGACCTACTGCACAGGCACAGGTAATATTTACAGGAAACTAATTACAGTCTGGGCCTAGTGCATCTATGCAATACTGTTAATATGTACAGACAGGGTGACTCCTACACATCTGAAATATTTGCAATGACTTTACATAAGACATATGTAGTGAATTCAATGCATCTATACAGTCTTTTTATTTAGACTATGAACAATGGTCACTCATCCTGAAATTTAATAGATATACTGGAGAAGAAAAATAACTATTCAACCTGATGAAACAGAATTACTATCCTGGGAATGTCTGGAATGTGCTGGTATGTCACAAGCACATTCTTTGTGACCCTGTTGATTATTCAATTACTGCAGATAAAGTAAAACATTTTAGGTGATGAGAATACAATTTCTGGAGAAACTTCAGGCAACATCTGATTTTCTTCAGGGAATAAACTAATAAAAGTCCTGTACAGGTTACTTCATATTTTGTACAAGAATAATCAGTGGTCAGGATTTATTACATTTGTACCGAAAACCAGGCTACATTTAAAGGAAAAAAATAGAGGCGGTTTCGGGTAATATCTGTCACTGAAGTTATCAATTACATACTATTCTAGTTAATGGGTCTCATTTTTAACATATTGTTACATCACTTTTTTTTTTTTTTAATAAGAATAAATGGATATTCCAGAAACTACAATCTATTTATTATTAACTTGCACTTGAGGATTGGACCAACTCATATGATGATATATCATACGTGCCTTATGTTCTTTCTCATCTAAGCCAAATCAGAGCTTCATGTTTCAGAAGAATGTCCTTTAGCTACCTGCAATTTTTGACAGTCAAGATTAATTCTAAACTATTACAGTGCTGATATTTTACAATTTAATAGAAGAGAGGTATTTGGGGTTTTGTTGGGTTTTGGTTTTTTTTTCAGTAAAAATCTGTTGTCTTAAGGAATATATTCTTTATTTCAAATGAGGAAAACCATTAGAACCAGTAAAACTATTCAGCACCTTGGAAAAGAATCTTTTTTTGTTTTCTCCACAAGAAGCTTCCAATATTCATCATGATCATCAAATATAAAATACATACTGGTCTACTAACTTAAAATTATACATATATATATAATGGCATTCAAGGTTGTCTGATGAAAAGGAAAGAAAGACTCATGAGAATAAAAATGATCCTCTAAAAGCCTTTCAGGTCATTAAATTGCTTTATGAAAATTCATGTTTGTAATGAACCCATTTATTTAAATATTTTTCACATATTTAATTTTAATATTTCTAAACAAAAGCCTTTGTTTTAATTTCTGCCACATATTTTCAGGGTATTAAATAACCCTGGCTTTCTGATAGTGTAGGTTACTAATAGTAGTTTTGTGGGTGGGGGGGTCTGGCAAAAGAAAATTACAGAAATGGAGATACTATCACTGGAAATATTTAAGAATAATCAGCGAGGACTAATTTATTACATTTAGAAAAGGTATGAAGTGGCCTTTTAGATACCTTTCAGCCTTGAATTCCTACAGTCTGTTCAATTTTCTTCCTTCCCCAGTTTACAGGTTTTAGTGTGGGATTAATGTGAAACTACTGGAAATAAGATTCAATGACTGCAGTCACAAATAACATCTGAGCTCAGGTATTCTGGGGAACAATGAAAGTTCACTAAAAACTTGTATTACATTGTCCTCATTGAATGTGGCTTCAGATAACTGCAACATTACTCAGAAATATGTCTAAATTCTTGACGACGTTGTGTGGTGGGTT